>CAUYLG010076420.1:0-85624 GCA_963573385.1 Cacajao melanocephalus
TGAGGAAAAAAGATCTATATTTATTTCTTGGAATTTCCCTCTCCCCACTTCCCTGAGGAAAAAAGATCTATATTTATTTCTTGGAATTTCCCTCTCCCCCAACCTTTTTTTTTTTTTTTTTTTTTTTTTTTGAGACAGGATCTTGCTCTGTCTCCCAGGCTGGAGTGCAGTGGCATAATCTTGGCTCACTGAAGCCTCAAACTCCTCGGCTCAAGCAATCCTCCTATCTCAGTCTCCCAAGTAGCTGGGACTAAAGGCATGTGCCACCACGCCTGGCTAATTTTTTGCATTTTTTTTTTTTTTTTTTTTTGTAGAGTTGGGGGTCTTACTCTGCGGTCTAGTCGGGGCCCAAATTCCTGGGCACAAGCAATCCTCCCAACCTCAGCCTCCCTAGTAGCTGGGACTGCTTGTGGGAGCCACCATGCCCAGCTAATTTTTGTATGTTTTGTAGAGATAGGGTTTCATCATGTTGCCCAGACTGGTCTTGAACTCCTGGGTTCAAACAATCCTCCCACCTCTGCCTCCCCAAGTGCTGGGATTACAGGTGTGAGTCACCATGCCCAGCAGAGATCTTTAATCTTGAGGACTGTAAATACCTATGATAGCTGGCCTTCATCGGATAGTGGTGTATTTTAAAGAATGAAACATTTAATGTCACTACATAGCTTCACAGCGATGACCTACACTAGGGTTTCTTAAAATAATGTCCACTAGTTCTTCCTTATCTAGTGTCTTGGTTTCACTTCCCAAGGCTTCAGTTACCTATAATTAACCATGGTCCAAAAATATTAAATGGAAAATCCAGAAATAAGTCATACGTTTTAAACTGCATGCCATTCTAAGGGGCTGATGAAATCTCCCAACATCTCCACTCCAACTTGCTGGGTCATGACTCATCCCTTGTCCAGGTATCCATTTTGTAGTCACCACATCCCCATTAGTCACTCGCCACCATCTCGGTTATCAGACTGACTGTTGATGTATCTCAGTGTTTGTGTTCAAGTAATTCTTATTTTATTTTTATTACAATATGTTGCTACAATTTTCCTATTGTATTATTAGTTATTGCTGTTAATCTCTCACTGTGCCTCATTTACAAATTCAATTTTATCATAGATATGTAGGAAAAATAGTATATATAGAATTTGGCACTATTCGAGGTTTCAGGCAACCACTAGGGGTCTTGAAACATATCTTCCAAGGATGGGGGAATAATGTATATGCAAATCACCTAGGAATATTATTAAAATGTACTTTGCAAATAGGGAGATCTGGGGTAGGGCCCTACATACTGCATTTCTAAGTTCCCACTTGATGCTGCTGCTATTGGTTCGAAAAATACCTTTTAGGTAGCAAGAGTCCATATTACAATTTCTTATTTACTTCAGCCTGTTTCCTCCTCAGTTGAATTTCAATTTGATTTCTCAAAGGGCGTCAGGGAAAGAACTTACATACTTACCTTTCATAGTTTAAAACTCAAGTGTGGTAACACTTTTACTCAATGATATTAAGTATAGATTTCAAGTTTGCATACAGTAGCATTTACTATAACACAAGAGAATGTTACGTTTTAGGAATAATATAAGGACAGGTGTAGATGTTATTTTTTAATGAGGTTCAAATTTAGCACTGTAATGAACCTCACTGAAAAAGTAAAGCAGGAAATGGCAGATTTGTTTTGATAGAGACCAAGAATTTTAAGTGTGTGTTGGCTTCACACTGTCTTTGAAACTGTGCTATG
The DNA here is from genome assembly GCA_963573385.1 of Cacajao melanocephalus. Classification (NCBI taxonomy): domain Eukaryota; kingdom Metazoa; phylum Chordata; class Mammalia; order Primates; family Pitheciidae; genus Cacajao; species Cacajao melanocephalus. The sequence goes on from CAUYLG010076420.1 coordinate 1,742, forward strand.
AAAACACAGGATCCAGGAAATGAGCCCAGCCAAGTGATTCCACTCTCTAAAGATGTCAAAGTTGGTTCTCTGTGATATCCAAACGTTCCTCTTTTGGAAGTGAAATGAGGAGAAGCCAATATAATTTCTAGCTGAGTAAACCAAGAGCGCTTTATTCTTTTACAAATCAGTTACAGTCCCTTAAATAAAAGCATGCTTCCCCTGAAAGCAACTGAAAGTGACATCTCTTTAGCTGAGGCTTTGTTTTCTCTGAAAATGGGCAGGGGGACCAATTAAATTAATTTTTCTTTGTTCCTTTAAGAAAAATAAACTTAGAGAACTGGAGAATATGGGTGTGTATGTGAAAGAAAGTGACTAGTTATGATGTCCAGGCACGTCATAGTTTCTTGTTTTGACTCAAGAATGGTAAAACAGCAATTGCTTTGACACATTGCCCTGTGGTGGGCTGATATGAGTTTGCCTTTGGTCACTGGAAGATCAACGTCTGCCTTTCTGCTGACCAAGCATTCTCCTAGCTATTAGTCACTGTCTTCACTTATAGTTCTCTTTTATGACTCAGTGTAGCCCTCAGATTTGGGCTCGGCAAAACTGAAGTTCTTACTTAATTCAACCTAATGCAATAAAAATGGAAACAAACACGCCACGTCTTGTTTTCTTAAAAATTTTAGTAACATCACTGTGACTAGAGCAGTTAGAGAAACTTAAAGCAGAAAATAAGAAAATTGTGGATTAACTTGGGATTTTGATGTGGTAGAGTGAGAGTTTGTAAGGTTATACTACTGACACCAAAGCATTTGCCTTTGAAAATGGGTAAATTGAGCTTAAAATTTTCATGAGACAAATCAGATGTAATATCGTCTAATGATATTAGACGATATGAGAAACTCAATATCTCATCATTTTCTCTTCAGAAAACATCTGTTTTCTGAAGGAAAGCTGGCAAACCATGTTACAACTAGAAGCTGAGACCATTTATAGTGAAGTCAACCTCAGTAATGCAACATTCTAAAGCAGGAATTCTTTACCTAAGAATCATTCCTAATATACTCTGAAATCACAGAGAACACTGGTATAATTTACTAGGAGAGGGTACATTAACTTTAATCTTTGTCAAACGGTTCTGTGATTCTCCAAATGGGTGAATAACCATTTCACTAGTGTCTATCAGCATTTAATACATTCATGACTTTGAGCTAAATATCCCATTTCCAGGGATTCATCTTACATAAATATTTATCCTTGTGAACAAGATATTTTAAAATATTATGGCATGTTTGTATTATGAAAAACTCTACTAATATTTAAAATAAGCTTACTTGGAAACTAAGATGTATGAACTTAAGAGTCAATTTTTCATCAGATAATCAATTAAGCATCTGTAATTTATTAGGCACTGTGTTTGGTACTAGAAACAAAAGTAAGCAAATACTGTCCCTCCTTTATTTTTATGATACTTGAAGTCTACAGGAGACCGATACGTATTTATAATATGTAAATAAAAATATGTGTCAGTTATTGTTTGCAGGTGTTTATTTAGATATACATATCAAAACTCTGGAAGGATATATATCAAGAAACAAGATTTAAAATCTGGGACTTGAAAAGGAGATAAGGAGAGATTTTTAATTTTTTCTTCTATTTTGTTTAAATTTTGTTAAAAATAATATGTTACTTTTGTAATACTTCATCGCTTATTTTAACCATTTGTTAAACTCTGGGCTGAAGTGGGGGAATGCACATTAAACTGAGTGTTGGCTCTGGTTGTTACAGTCTCCACACGGTAATCAACCAATACATAGGTTTCAGGTTTTGGTTTTTTTTTTTTTTTTTTTTTTGAGAGGGTCAAACTCTGTCACCAGGCAAAAGGCTGGAGTGCAGTGGCGCGACCTCAGCTCACCGCAACCTCTGCCTCCCGGGTTCAAGCAATTCTCCTGCCTCAGCCTCCCGAATAGCTGGGACTACAGGCATGCGCCAACATGCCCAGCTAATTTTTTTGTATTTTTAGTAGAAACAGGGTTTCACCATGTCGGCCAGGATGGTCTCAATCTCTTGACCTCGTGATCCGCCCGCCTCGGCCTCCCAAAGTGCTAGGATTACAGGCGTGAGCCACCGTGCCTGGCCTTGGTTTTTTTTTTTTTAATGAGTTTTTTGACTGAATTTAAACAACCAGTTAAATTACGTTTTGTATTTTAGATAATTTTGTCCACTGGATCCTTTTTCTGTTCTGGTATAGCAGTGACTACACGCAAACCCCCTGATCTTCAAGAATATGGTTGACATATCAGAGAGTTTATGAATCCACAATGTCATTTGGTGTGCAAAACACTGACCTCAACCCTTAAAGAATAATCAGTTATTTGGGTTAAATCTGCAAGTGTTTTATTTATTCTCTAACCACTAGCACATGCCCTTGAAGAACTTTTCTGGTATTATTTCTTTACCCTCTAAAAGCTCAGGCTGTCATACTTGAGTATTATTTATGTCACATCTTACTCGTGGAAGTTGTTGTGTAGAAGCCTCCAAAGATATCCTGTCTATTTTGTGATCTTGTTTATAGACTCTTCCATGAAAGCAAAATATATGCATTTGGCTGAGTACATTGATAGGTTCCATGAATGGTATTTGAGCATTATCTTTAAAAAAAAAAATCATACCAAAGCAGATTAAAAATTACTCTTACATGTTACTTTAGACATACAGACCCCTAACATTCCTTGCTTCCTAATTTTTCTCTCCTTCTGGGGATATAATTGTGTCACACTTTCTAGCCACCTTGTAGTTGAATAGGCCCCCATGCTGGTGACGGCCAATGGACTGTGTGTAAACTAATGTACATGAATTCTGAACCAAGCCCTTAACAGAGGAAATCCTTCCATCACACCTTCTCCCCTTCTCCCTTCCCTGGTGAATCTGAAAGCCACACTACAGCCAGAGTGTGTAGCCATAAGGTGGAGCTGTCCAATAGCTCCTTTGTTAGCCTAGATCTTTGAGTAGAGAAGCTTCACGGATACTACCCACCTCAGAGAGTGGCCTGCATCATAACCATAAGAAATAGGGCTGTGTTATGTTTACAGCGGAGACTTCAGTGCTGTTTTTTCCTGAAGCATGATCCAGCCTGTTCTAACAGCCATGTCTGTGCCTCCATGAAATTTCCATTACTTTTAATTTAATTTTGTTTAAAATATGGCTTTTAAGAGTCTGATATGTACTAGGTACTGTGTTTGGTTCCAGAAATACAAGGATAAAAAATCTCTAAGCTGCAGGAACATTTATATTAGAACCACCCGAAATGCTGCTAAAAACAAAAATGTGCCACCTAATTCAGACTTACTAGAAGAGAATGTCCACACATAGGAACCTAGAAAAAGTACCTCAGCTAAATCTTGGGTACTTTCATGTTTGGGATGGATCTAGTGGTAAATCAGAGCACAGAGGTTATTTTGATTTACTCCTATGGATATGAAGGTAAAGGGTTGTAGCTATAGCTACTTTATGGTAATTATAAGACACCTGCTGGATTTTGCATAACAGATTGAACCATGGTGGTACCATTCAGCCAAATGTTCTGGGCAGGACTATTTCAATGACTGTAGAAAGACAACTTGGCTTAAAACGAAAGTCATATCCCCATTCTCAAAATGAAAGGAAGAATTAAAGAGATTTCACTGTAATAAACCTTTGACTGATTAAAACAAATGTCTTTTAAACCAGTGACTTTTAAGTGGTTATAAGTTTATAATCTTAATTTAACAATGTATACATTTTAAACACCAAAAACAGGATTGTGGTCAATGGCTGGGTTGGTAATACATATTTTAAAAGGATTTCTTCCAAGATGAATTAAAGACTTAAATGTAAAACCCCAAGCTATGAAAACCCTAGAAGAAAATCTAGGCAAAACCATTCAAGACATAGACATGAGAAATGATTTCATGATGAAAACACCAAAAGTGACTGCGACAAAAACAAAAATTGATAAGGACTCTAATTAAACTAAAGAGATTCCACACAGCCAAAGAAACTATTATCACCATGAGCAGACAATGTCCGGAATAAGAGAAAAATTCTGCAATTTATTCATCTGAAAAGATCTAATATCCAGAGTCTGCAAAGAACTTAAACAAATCAACAAGCAAAAAAAAAAAATCCCATTATAAAGTGGGCAAAGGACATAAACACTTTTCAAAAGAAGATATACATGCAGCCAACAAACAAAAGAAGATATACATGCAGCCAACAAACATGAAAAAAAGCTCAACATTATTGATCATTAGAGAAACGCAAATCAAAACCACAAGTGAGATACCATCTCATGCCAGTTAAAATGGCTCTGATTAAAAAGACAAAAAAAAAAAAGACAGATGCTCATAAGGTTGTGGAGAAAAAGGAACACTTTTATACTGTAGGTGGGAGTGTAAATCAGTTCAACCATTGTGAAAGACAGGGTGGTGATTCCTCAGAGACCTAGAGGCAGAAACATTATTTGACCCAGCAATCCCATTACTAGGTATATACCCAAAGGAATATAAATCATTCTATTTTAAAGATACATCCACACATATGTTCATTGCAGCACTATTAACAATAGCAAATACATGGAATCAACCTACATGCCCATCGATAACAGGCTAGGTAAAGAAAATGTGGTACATATATGCCATGGTACATATGCAGCCATAAAAAGTAACGAGATCATGTCCTTTGCATGGACATAGATGGAGCCAGAAGCCATTATCCTCAGCAAACTAATGCAGAAACAGAAAACCAAAGACTGCATGTTCTCACTTATAAGTGGAAGCGGAATGATGAGAAGGCATGGACACATGGCGGACAAAAACACACACTGGAACCTGCTGGGGATTGGGGGAGGGAGAGCATTCAGAAGAATAGATAATGGATGCTGGGCTTAATACCTAGGTGATGGGATAATTTGTGCCGCAAACCACCATGGCATACATTTACCTATGCAGCAAACCTGCACATCCTGCACATGTACCCCTGAACTTAAAAGTTGAAGAAAAATAAAAGAAGCTTCTTGAATCTGGCTTTGAATTGGAAACTAGAAACCATTAGTTTTAAAAATAGCTGCATTTTCAAAAAAAATTGAAACAAAAGAAAGTCTTTTTCTTCTAGCAAGAATATTTAAACCATGACAAATGCTAAGGAGATGTTCCTGTCCATCTTCCTCTTAATATTATTGTTATGAACTTTCAACACATTTATGCCTTTATTCTAGTACAGATCCAAATAGAAAGCACTTTGCAGATCAATAAGTAATTATCATACACAGAATTTATTTGTACCATTCCCATCACTTAGCTGTCTGCAGTCTGTCAACTGAATTTTGGCAGAATTTAGAATTTGAATGAACATAATTGCAAATAAGTTATCATGACCCATAAAGGGTTTTCTGAGATGGGAAAGCTCTCTTTTTACCATCCTGATGACAGCAGAAACTGGAATTATCTAGAAGGTAAACAAAAATTTAGCTCAACCGTCTCCGTCTCCACAACTACTGTATATTGATTTTCTGTCAAGAAGATGTACAACTCTTGGAGCATGCTCCCTGTATTCTTATTTATTTATATATTTATTCATTCATTCATTTATTTTGTGGTGGGGTAGCCATGGTTACCAAGCTGAATAAGCTTCTCAAGCATTAGAATGTATCAAAGCCTTAAAATGTGTACCTAATACAGAGCAAGATACTCCTTTAAAAATAAAAAATTAAAAGCATTATTTCTGGGGGTAGACGGGGCTAGGTAGTTCCTGCCTGCTGTTAACATTATACAGGGGTAAATATTCATATCAACAAATCACTTGAAAAATGAAGCTTTAGAATTAGTCAGGATTCCACGGTGGGTATGTCATATTACAGGTATAGTCCAGTGGAAATATGTCAAAAAATTATATACTGCCACTGATACGGTTTGGCTCTGTGTACCCACCCAAACTTCATCTCGGATTGTAATCCCCACATGCCAAGGGTGGGACCTGTAATTCCCACATGTCAAGAGAGAAAGGTGATTGGATCATGGAGGCAGTTTTCGCCATGCTATTCTCGTGATAGTGAGTTCTCAAGAGATCTGACAGTTTTATAAGTGTTTGGAAGTTCTTTCTTCTTTCCTCTCTCTTCTGTTGCCTTCTGAAGAAGGTCCCTGCTTTCCCTTCCACCATGACTGTAAGTTTCTTGAGGCCTTCCTAGCCATGCGGAACTGTGAGTCAATTTTCCTTTATAAATTACCCAGCCTCAGGGAAGTTCTTTATAGGAGTGTGAAAATGGACTGATATAGCCACCTAAATTCCAATTGATATCCCCTCATACCATTTTATTTTCCAGTTCACAAGAGAGAGAGAGCTGGAGAGAGATGGTCACAGTTCCACATTCCTAGGGACAATAGCAAGACAGTAACTTATTAAATTTTAAAAGTAAAATAATAGCAAAACAATCATTTAATTCAGAGCTCTAAGCATTGTAGATTTACGGTGACAGTTTATATATTAAAGACTCTGCCTGTAGAGTTGACACAGGTTTTCTAAATTTATTTAACTATTTTTCATTTCATGTATTAACTTCTCATTAATACATGAAAAGTAAGGCCTGAGTGGCTCTCCTGCCTCATCTCGCACCACTCTGCACCTTGTAATATAGGTCACAGAAACACTTCTCTCAATCTGTACAGCTTTTGCACATTCTGCTTTTATAATCTGGATTTTGTTTTGTTTTGTTTTGCTCTTTTCCCTTATATTTCTGCTGCAGCTTTGATGAATGAAACCTTCCTTACCTGTAGTCCAGGCTACAGCTTAGCTGTCACTTTGCCAGGGAAGATTCCCCTAACATTCCAATTATACGCACCTGTGCCCGGTCCTCCACTGACTTCTGCTCTTCTGTCCTAGCTCAGATCACTCTTCATTATAATTATGTGCTTAATAATTTCGCTTTCCTTTTGAACAGTAGCCTCCATAGACCTGCACACTCTGGTATCTTCTTCTGTGTTTTAGATCCAGCATCTTGTGTGGTTGCTGGCATATCTTAAGTACTAAATAAACATTTATTGAATTGAAATGAATGTCCAGAACCAATGGTTTGAATAAATGTTCTTGGGGCTTTTAAACTAAGACAGCCACAAATTCTCAGAAAGTTATTGTGCTTTGGACCTGAGTGAGTTATATTAGATCAAATAAATTATTTTATTTTGTTTTATTTCACCTTATTTTATTTTTATCTGTACCTATCTTGAGGTCCCAGTGTAGTTCATCCACTAAAGCTAGACGTTTTAGACTTCGGGAATTGCAATGCCTTGTTTGACTTTGTGTAATTCCATAACATGCTCATCTCTCCCTAAAAATGCCACACAATGTTGATTTCACATTTACATTTAAATATAAATTTGCACGGATATGTTTATGTACTACGTTTGAGAACTTCTCTACCCTCAAATTACTTTGAGGGCCACTAGAATGTTTCCAAGTGACCAGTAGACTTAAGGCCAATTCCTAATTCTAACTCTGGTTCTAACATCCAGAGAAAGTAAATTTTGTTACAAGCTAGGTGACTCTCTAAAGATATTAAAAGAAACAAAAAAGGCTTTCCGGATCACAACTTTTCAAACGAAAGGCAGGAAGCATCATTTGCATTAGTATAATCAAATTAACTGATGTGTCTTAAATATGTTAATAACATTGCTATAGAACGAGGTATGGCTGATGTCCTGCCCAGTCTTTATTTTTAGGTTTTGGAACTGACATTCTGAAGAAGTCTATTGGTGCTTTGGTTTCTCTGGACCGTGTTTGATACTGACCCATCTCATAGATGAACTTATTTATTCTCTCAGTTAATATATTTGAACCATGGCTGATCATGGTGCTAGGTGCTGCACCTGTATGGTGCAAAAGCTGTTCATCTCTTAGAAGTAAAGCTTAGAGGCCGGGCGCAGTGGCTTATGCCTGTAATCCCAGCACTTTGGAGGCCAAAGTGGGCAGATCACAAAGTCAGAAGATCGAGACCATCCTGGCTAACACAGTGAACCCCTGTCTCTACCAAAAATGCAAAATATTAGCCGGATGTGGTGGTACACACCTGTAGTCCCAGCTACTCGGGAGGCTGAGGCAGGAGAATTGCTTGAACCTGAGAGGCAGAGGTTGCAGTGAGCCAAGATCACGCCACTGCACTACAGCTTGGGTGACAAAGCAAGACTCTATCTCAAAAAAAAAAAAAAAAAAAGTGCAACTCTAGAGATTGAAAAAGAGAGAAGCTGTAGCTGTAAGTGAAATTGGCATGGGTAAAAAGAGAGTTGACACTCACAACTGGAATTCTTAGATTTCAATTATAAAACAACAATGTGTCCTTTAGCAAGGAGCAAAGCAGTGCAAGTATTTGCAAGTCAGTAGAAACTTTCTACCTTTGGAATGGACTTTCTAGTGCTTTCCAGTGGTAATATCTACATGTTTGTCTTGGCATGACGAGAGCTATTTTCTAGACAATTTTGATAGGGCTTAGAGAAAGAGATGATGTTTCCTCTGGAGCCCCAGTCTCGTAATTGCATGCGAAAATCAAATTGACTCAAAATCAGAATAAGAAAACAACGAGAGCATCAAATTTAGAACAAAACAGTATTTAGAACAACTCGATAGTATAATTTAGAAAAATGTGAGTAAAATAAATTAAAAATAAAATGCATTAAATTATTCAGAGTGGCTATATATGAGTGGTGAAATTATTAGTCATTTCTTCTTACTGCTTTTATAAATTTTCAAAATTTTGTACAGTGCTCAGGACATACATTTTAAATAAAATTTACCTTTTTCAACTATAAGATTGAAATATGCATTAATTTTATAGTTGTAAAAGATATGTAAAACTTTCTTTTTTAATATATAATGAATTATATATATGTGTGTGTATATATATATATACACACACATATACACACACACACACACATATATATATACACACATATATATATAATGAACATATATAATGAATGAATTGTTTAGATCAGTGGTCCCCAACCTTTTTGGCGCCATTTCGTGGAAGACAATTTTTCATGGATGGAGTAGTGGAGGAGGGATGGTTTGGCGATGAAATTGTTCCTCTCATATCATCTGGTGTTAGTTAGAGTCTCATAGGGCGTGTGCAACCTAGATCCCTCACATGCGCTGTACACAATAGAGTTCTCGCTCCTATGAGAATCTAATGCCACCACTTATCTGACAGGAGCCGGACCTCAGGCAAGCAATGGGGAATGGCTGTAAATACAGATGAAGCTTTGCTCACTTGTCCTGCTGCTCACCTCCTGCTTTGCAATCCAGTTCCTAATAGGCCACAGACTGGTGCTGCTTTGTGGCCTGCGGGATGGGGACCCCAGGTTTAGATTAAGCATAGAGTATTATCCATGACTTGAGGCCTGTCTACACATTCCAGCATAAATGTCCAGAGAACATTCTATAATTGCTTACCTGTCCCCACCAACCCTGTCCTTACACACACACACACACACACATACACACACACACACCCCGCACATAGAATGGGCCCTGTTAAATCCTAAAAACCTCTTTCAATTATATCCTCCAGCATCTCCACAGCCTTCCCCATAAAACTACCTTTCTCATCTTTCAAACACCCTCTCAATACATGTAAGCACACTCAGAAACATATAATTTTCACCCATAATAATAAGGCACACTGCTGTTGTTGGTGGTATGCTGTGCATTTACATTATAATCTCACTACAGAAAAACCCATTCATTTAATATAACAATAGGAAATGCCCCTGTGTATTTTCCATATTCATATTTTATTTATTATTATAAGTAGCCTGATGCATATCAGAAATATGGAATGCCATTTGCATTTTCTCTGGATAGGTTTGTGTTTTTTCCTGTTACCTTTTAACTACCCATTAATTCATTTTACTGAAAATAAAAGGACAACTGGATGAAAGACAGAATTTCTATACCATCAATGCAAATCTTCTGCGCATCTAAAATTATTCCCCAAAACTACTGTAAAAAATGAGAGGAGGAAAAGAAAAGCAGAGGCAGAATATGAAGAAGAAAAAAAGCAAGGGAGAAGATGAAGAAAAAGCGAAGGCGTGGTTTTTATGTACCAAGAGACAGCAGAACTTATCCACTAATGGTACAATCATTATGTCTGCATTTGTGTGTGTTTGATGGTCTGTAGCAATCAGTCTCAGTACTGAAGTATAGTGTTAATTAGGATATATGCACCTCCAAGTCAATTAAATTTGGTTTATTTGGTTTATTAATGCATAGTTCAATATTGTTATGTATAGCAGGACACATAAAAGGATTTTAAAATTCTATTTTCTGATGTGGCCTGAATTATTTCAAGGAAACACCCTCTGTCAAGTGAGTAAAAATGAATAATTACGGGAGTCCTAAAACCCCACAGTTGGGCGGACTAGACGGCTGCTATTATTAAGCTCTCTAGATTGAAAGTATGGATTCTATCATTACAAGAGCAAAGACAGTGCTGTGGTAATTATGAAAACACGGTAGCTTCCATTTTTGCTAATGTTCTTGGTAGAATATTTAAAGCCACAAAAGGTGAAGATAGAGAGCTCAATTTCTGTATCCTGTTACTCATTTAGATGAATGCAGTTTTCTACCAATTGTAGTCACAACAGAGCTTGCAATCCCTGTGACATTATGATAAGAAAGCACCGATTTGAGCAAGAAATTAAATGATAATAAACATAGTGTAGACTCAGTGGGGGTGATATTGTTTAATGTCAGTAGTGATTGAAACTACCTTCTAGATGACTGAAGCTTTGTTGGCTTCGTCTGTTTATATCAATTTCTTCTTTTCAAAGGCCATTATCCTAAATTGCATGTTATATAACTTGTGCTGCCTCCCTCCAGCCCACAGCAGCACTTCTAAAGCAACTTGATGATGCATATTGTAGAAAAAAATCTTTCCTGGGCTCAGCATCCAAGGAGATTACAATCTTGAGACTGTAACGGGAATGGATTAAACTTTGTACAATTTCCTTTTGTCATATGAATTGAATCCCATTGTGCTATTTTCTATACTCCTTTCAATCTTTGTCACAAAAATGATCTATAAAAGTGTTAGCACTGCTTAAGCAACCCTGGCCTGGTCAGAATCTTACAGTTTGGTTGGCTCTGAATTTTCCTTCCCTGAGAAAACAAAGCAAGAAGACTGGGACAAACCCACCCAACAAATGACAGAACATGAGAAAGGTCATTGTCCTCTGGCTCATGCAGGCTTAATAAGGACATTTAATGATCTTCCTGTTCAGCTCATTCAAAACAAAAAAACTCGAAGGGGAAGGGGAAATATTCCAACATAAATCCAATCTTGTCACAGCAATTGCACACCTCAGCAAGACGGAAAATGAAATAGTACAAAGGTCCTTCATTCTCAACGCAGCTACAGGTTTTCAGATTCCAATCACAGAATCTTTCTCAGATGTCAGACTTCGCATATTTTCTTACCTCCTAGGTTAAGATGAAGTCATTCAAATCCTGGTGGGGTTCATAGACTTTGATGCTGCCTTGAATTGACCAATACCAACAGAGAAAACACAAGCATGCCTATTAAGAAAAAGAATAAGAGAATCACTTCCTCAGAACTTGATTTTGTTTTGATCTCCCGAGTGTCTTTGATGTCCAGCAGAGCTGCTGCATGCAATGCAGTCTTGGGTACTTTGGTTGCATGCAAATTAAACTCATTTGGTTGGAATTTAAAAGTAAAATGTTTTTGCTACTTATTTTTATATTGATTTCAAGTAATTCTATAACCATCAATAAATAAATAATTTTCCCCACAAAAAAACATAAAATTTCATACATTAAGGTACATAGGTTTTTTTATTAAAAAAAAAAACCTAAATGCTTTAATTTGGCTGAAACCTAAAGTTGTTAATCTTTTATTATGTGACCCTAAGTGGCTTGGTGTATCTCATTTCTGTATTGCTTTCAAATAATTCATTTGTAAACACATGTATTTCAAGTGGCTACACAGAGCACAGGACTAGGGATCAGGAAATCAAGGCTATAAGCAATAAAATCTTGCATTGATATGCTATTTTTACCACTTGGTATCAGAGATCAGCATGTTCTATAGGAGCAGATTTTGGTCTGTGCTTCTTTCTGAGGACCAATTCAGAAATAGTCCATGAGACTTTTGTCCTATCACAGGTCACTAGATGGACTACTGAATGTCTCTGAAAAGAGATTTACCAACAGAAAGACTAGCCTTCGTTTTATACTCACATGCTTGGGTCGACTCAAAATCCTAAATAGGTTACACAATCATATGACACCCCAACGAGAGTGGTCACAAGTTGGCCTAAAGGATATTTTACTTAGACCTTAACTGGCCTGAATTCCCCCAGGGTTTTCCCTAAAAATAAAAACTGATAGGATTGAAGAGCCAACTCACAACATTCCTAATGTTTCCTGAGGTTTTGTTCAGTATTAGACTTTATCTGAGCACTTTACATGGGAACCTTCTTACAGACCTGTTTTATTTATAAAGGAGATAGCGTTATTGTACTATGTTATGGAAAACTGAGGCTTTAAGAAGATACATATTTTACCCATGTTGGCATAGCTAGAAAGTAAGAAGTCTAGGTCCAGAATTGACGCTTAACCACTAATATTACTTCCTCTCTATACTACTTCTGCTCTTATATTGGGCTGTCTTATTAACTAACTAATATAAGTAGATGTCCAGGGCCTTCTAAAGCTTAGCTGATTTTGAATAAGCTTTTATTTATAAAGCTATGTTGGTGAGAGGGTATTGAGGCAGTATGATTCAGGGGAGTTTATCTCTACCGATGGTTGGGTCATTTTTATTTACTCCAGGCCCAAAATATCCCATATGCTGCCACAAAAATAGAGAAACAAAGAGCTTTAAAAACAGTTAGAAATATTGATATGGAAATAAATACAGACATGACATCACCTGTCTCACCTAGAAGATGGATTTTTTTTGCAATCATAACTAAATGAGAGTCTGAAAACAATTTTAATGTAAATGTACATCTCTCAACCTTGCAGTTAAAATTACTCATTGTGCTATATTATCTTGGGTTATAATACATAGCAACTGCTTGGACCCCTGGAACAAGTCTTCTCTGACTATTGTTCTGGTTCTATAATCCACTGGGATTCTTTTTCTTGGTGTGTAGCCTGCCCTGATACATCAGAGTTATCTGGAAATAAAACTAGATCAATGCACAGAAACTGGTTGAAAACGAGTGTTTTCATTTAATACTTCTTGCCCTTTAAAAATTTCTATAACATATAATGATACATCAATACTTCAATCATTTCTCCAAATCTCGCAATAGATGCTCACATTTTCTAAGAAGCAGTACTTAAATTACATTATTCCTGAGCCTGAAACCATTGCCAATTTCTCAAACAAAAAATAACAAATGAACAACTCTTTAGAAATAATTGTGCCTGAATTTTGGAGAGCTTGGAATTGTTGACACATTTTAAAAGGTGGTGATACCATACTAGTAATCAATATTCATAATAAATATTGATGAAAAATTGTTTTATTATAATCTAAACAGTTATCGTTTGGAATTATGGTTTAATTTTTTTAGAATTTTCAAAAGTAGAGGTGAGCAACAAGATTATAACTGGTAACTTAGGGGAGTTTTAGAATTCCACGCAGGAAAATTTTTGGTTAAATCAGTGATGATGCTAAGGCCTTTAGTGAGTAGGCACTATGAATGCTAAGTGGTCTGCAAATGCACAAGTTGTCCCACACAACTTTTAAATGTCTTCCCAGACATTTAAGTGCTGTCATCAGGAAGAATCTTATTTTCTACTCTAGTTGTACAAATTTTTTAAATAAAATTACTTTCCTTTTTATTTATTAAAATTATTAATGCTACTACGTTGATTTTTGAAAATTACATTGCTGGTAGTTTTGTCATCTATTAATTTTATTTCAGAAAGTTAAGAGCATATTAGAAAATACTTTTTATAAAAAGTTTTTGTAAGTCTGATAGCCCTGAGATTTATAGGTTGAGAAATGAAGAAGGCATGTAGGGTAAAAATAACATAAGACTGAATCTTGAAAACTCCTAAACTAGAATATGTCTCAAAAAGTGTTATTACGGCAACTTCTGAGGCATAAAAGTTGCTGATGTTATGTTTAGTGCCTAGGTTTGGTTTAATAGCTTAACCTCAACTCTCTTACTGAGCCAGAGAGGTGAATGTTGATTTCAGTGATATTTTCAATAGCTTCTAAGCGTATAGTTTAGAATTGTTCAGGGAAAAGTTTTTCACTGTTATCTTTGCCAAATTTTTGTTGTGTGGTAGTGGCAGTGGTTTCATGTCCTCTTTAGTCTCTCTTAAAAATTAGTCATGACATTTTCAAATGAAACCCTACAGTTAAAGCAACATCTAAGAAAATCAGTCTGGAAATCCGAAATCCTTGCTTTAACAGCTATAAGTTCGAAGTATTTACATCCCTTTGTATTTTAGTCCATCTGGGCTGTATGAGTGAAGTCTTGCCCAAGAATATGACCTTGAATAAGCTTCAAATACTCAGTGGGCCAGTTGTAACAAATGTTCATGTGCATCAAAGAATCTTTTTTTAAGAGAATAATCAAGATGAAGGCACATGTAACCATCCCTAGTGGGATTCTGTCCATATTCTTAATAATTCAATCACCTGCATAGTTATATAGCTTAAAATATATTCACCTTTGTGCCTTTTTAATTTATTAAACAAACATTGACAGGTAGCTATATACTACAGAATTATCTTCAAAGAAAATTTTTTTATCAGTTCTGTTTTCTCTGATGCCAAAGGATGATTAATGCAGATAAGACGTAACTCAAGAGAAATCTTATTAATTAAAATCCTACATTGAACAGCAAAATAAGAGTATTTTTATATAGTAGCTTAATAATAATCTTCTACAGACAGAAACATGCATAAACATATGAAATATTCAATAACTTGTTTGAGTGAGTGAAGTAACTAATAAACACTAGCTCTAGAGTTTGCAAATACTAACTAAAACTCCATTTTAGAGATATGAGTTAAACTAAAAACATACAGAAGATTCCAAATATGCTTTTTTAAAGAAAGATCATAGTTAACACTGTAATATTAATGTAAATAAATAATTGTAAAATTTAAGTGTATTTGTTGTTTTTTTGTGTGTGCCAGACACTATTATTCCGATTTTATACATATTAACTCACTTTATTCTCACACTCTATGAAGCGAGTACATGTTAAGTCATTTGCTTTAGGGCACATGTGAATTTGGAATGTGTTAGAAACTCTATCAATTGTGCTAAAGAGTGAGATCAGATGGATTGGTGAAAATTTAGAACTACAGATGTGTAATAGTTGAGATTCTTGCAGTAAGTACAAGCTAACTTAAGCAAAAAGCTGGGAAGTGTCCAGACTATCTCACGAACTCCAAAGGGAGGACAATGGACAGATTGTGTAAGAACCAGAATCAAGAAGAGAGTTCTCAGGCACCCCACAGGATTTGTTCTGTGTCTGGTATTTGCCTCTCTCTCCTTGCCTGTGGCATTCCTTTCTCTCTCTGCCCAGTAGTTCACAGGACCACCCACGGCTTTCAACTCAATTTGTTATAATTCCAATCTCAAGGTGCAATTAACATACTCTCAGTTCGAATTTCAAGTTCCTGGAGAAGGATCTTTAATTGTCCAGATTGGGTCAATTGACCAGGTCTATTACATTCAACTGCCTGCAACTGTGAGAGACTTTCTATCTTTTTGCCTTCAGCCACGTGCTGGGTGGCGGTAAGCCATTCAGATCCAACATGGCTGCTGGGTGCCACTCCTGTGACCATTGGTGCAATAGTTTCCAGAATTTCAGACAGATACTTTACTAGGCATCTCCTTCAAGAATGGTACACATAAGAGGTTCAGTATTCAAATGAGAGACTTCCTAGTGCTAATATAAGTTCCCCACTGGTCTATAGTGTGTGGAATCATTTTAGTGAATCTGGGGCAGATTGTCAGATTTTCTGGTCTGAAACTACATTTGATAAGCTTATTAATGTATAGTATTTCACATATAGGGAGTTAACATTAGACTAACTCACAGGAGGCAGCTAAAGATAATAACAACAACAACTAAAATCTTTTCCTCATTTTAATACAGCAAAAAAATCAAGATTCATGATGACTCTGGACTTAAGGCCTCTCAGCAGGCCAAGTTACACATTATCTGATTGATAAAAACAGACATAATCACGAGATAATCATTGTCAGGTGAATTATTCTTTTCCTAAGCAAAAATAAATAAATAAAATTATATCTAAATAAATAAAGCAGAGCTCTAGGACCAGGGAACCGTTGTCACTCAGTAGTGTAGGATAAACACTGAAAATTCTTCTTCTTCTACCTTTTGTATGCAGTTGGTCTTTTCTGAGTAACAATTGCTTTAGTTACATTCCAGACCTAAAGATGCCATTGTGATTCTATTGGAGTCTTTCCTAGGCTTTCTCAACAAAATATTCACAAACAATATTGATATAAATAATTTTTTAAAGAGATACTTTCATCTTTCTTATTTTGATTTTTCAATCAGTCTTATCATCAGAAAATGACCTTTCATGTTTGTGTGTGTGTGTGTGTGTATGCGTGATTGTGAAATATGAACTACAGCTTGATTACTAACAAGAACATTCTGTAAAGAAAGATCTAAATAAATAAGAGATGGAGTCAAGAGTCAGAAACTAGATGAGACCAGAATTAAAGAAAGAAGAAGTATAGTGGTAATAAATAAAGACAGCCCAAGACATCTGCCACAAATACTACTGGTACCAGAGTTGTCAGCTAATGTGCAAATTAGTATGTCTGGAGGTGTCAGGCTGGATGAAAACAGAAGATCTAAATGTACCTGTGTGAATACAGCATAATGTGAGATTGCCAAAAGCCAATCCATTGGAATTATGAGGAAGCAATCATACACAATCTACCAAAATAATTGGATTTGATTGTACAGGTGGTACAGATCTAAGGAACGCTTCACATGTTAGTTATAATAAATTTCTATATTTATTATAAATCTATGGAGATAATAAGAACATATCTTAAGGAAAAGGTGCCTATTTCAAATTTACATAAAGTTGCTCTACAAGCTAAAGTAATACTATCATTTTTGTATAGTTGGAATGCAAACGAGATTAAAGGCTACAAAAGGAAACAGTTACCTTAACCTCTGGTCAATGTTAACAAGTATATTTTCAAGGATAGACAATATATCAATATATTAAATACTAGGCAGGAAATCAGGCATTTCATTTTTCTCCAAAATCGATTCAGACCACCAAGTTCTTTGTTATCCGCCTAGCTGTGGTAACAGCAATTGATACTTTTAGGATTTGAGTTAGATTGATTCTGAGCCTAAAATCTGATTCACAATAGCTAAAATTTCTATGTTCATGATAAAAAATATTTCCATCTTAAAACTTTATTTAAAAATCTAAAGAAATGCTCCATATTTTCTCCTCTCTCTCTCTCTCTTTCTCTCTCTGTGTCTCTGTCTTCTTGAGGTAAATTGGACATCCTGTGAGTTTTTAGGAATTCTTTGAATTTTCTTAAAGTATGTGATTTTTGTGGTAGAGATTAAGGAGAGGAAGAGAGATCACGAGAGAACAACTTCGGCAATTGAGCTGGAGATGCTGGTGAAAGGAAGCAGAGCACGTCTCTGTTAACAGTGCCTCAGTGACATATCACTGCTACTGCGAGGTTGAAGAACCAATGGTTTATTTTATACTTTCAAAGCCAAACTAAAGGTGAGTGGAAACTCCTTCTGTCTTGTGCATATTCCCATGGGAGGCACACAGCAGATGTGAGAGCAGGGGGCTACTGCTGTCGGCTGTTGATTACTCTCTGTGTAATTGGAAAAGCTCTCTATTCCTACAGCTTTATGTAATATATCAACAGTAATGGATTCATAGTTATTATTCTGTCTACTAGAGGTTTGGTCACTGTGACAGATGTCTTCCCAATTTCATGTTGTATGCTCTCAGTGTTCTCCCCTTTTCTATGAAAAATATCTTACATAAAAGTCCAGCATTAACGAATCTGCTAGGAAGTTTTCATACGATGGTGACACTATTTATCAATCCGTAACTTCAAATGAATAGTTGATCATAATGAGCCAAATGCACAAGCACCAACTCAGCTTACTTTATTTCCACTAGATTTTATAGCAAAGACTACTAGACGATGCAGAGTTAAACTATAGGGTATGCCTTTGTTTTTAATATTTGAGATGATCGATTTTGGGCCCGTATGTTTAAAGGCATTATCTTGTGTAGATTCTCGGAGATTTTATCTTAAATTATTTTGTGTGTCTCAGATTTTTTGCCTTAGAGATATTCTATCACAGGATGGAAAACATAGAGTAATTTTCTAATATCTTCACCATGTCCAGCAGTCATCTTAGGACAGAAAAGGTTGTGTGTACTACCTGTGTACCATTGACAACTTTTGTAAGGGAAATTGACATCTGTTGTAAAGGAAATTCCAAATATACTCAGCACACTTTTTATTTTAATCTTTTATCCAGTGGACTTCCAGTGAATATATAAGAAAGGAGCAACTATATTTCTCTGTGTTTATTTAGTTTCTTAATAAACTCTTGAGTTTAAGACTCACATATATTTACTATAAATATATGTAAAACTAATTGGGGTTGAAGAAATACCTTCAGGGTTCTGATATTATTCTTATAATTGTGATTTCTTTAGCTCTGAATAATAATTGTTATTATTTTTAACTGTCTGCCACCTGGTTTGTTTCATCTAATTGCTGCCTCTGTTTTCATTTTCACTGTATTTTTAATAGAATTAACCCTTGAGCAAGGCAGGGGTTAGGGGCACTGATCCCCTGCACAGATGAGAATCTGCATACAACTTTTGACTCCCCAAAAACTTAACTACTAATAGCCTATTTGTGGATGAGAAGCTTTACCAATAGCATAAACGGTTAACACATATTTTGTATGTTACATATATAATATACTGGATTTTTATAATAAAGTAAGCAGGAAAAAAAATGTTCTTAGGAAAGTCACGAGGAAGAGAAAATATATTTACTATTCATTAAGTGAAAATGGATCATTATAAAAGTCTTCATCTTTGCCTTTGTCAGGCTAACGGGCTGAGGAGGAGCAGGAAGAGGAGGGGTTGGTATTGCTGTCTCAGGACTGGCAGAGGCAGAAGAAAATCTGCATTTGTGGACCCATGCAGTTTAAACCAGTGTTAAGGGTCAACTGCATGTTGTACTAATTGCTTCTTTTAAACAATTTTGAGAATCTTAGAAACAGGCTTAGATAATAATAATGAGTATATGCCTTACAGAGAACAAGACATAGGAGAGACCACAACAGAAAACAGGTCCTTTGCAAATTTTTTTTTTTGGTTTTTTAGTTTATCATCACATCACCCAGAAAGCACAGCTTAAAAGCTTTACAAAAACTCTCTTTCAAATGAGTTTGAATGCTTTTTAAAAAGCTTACAACATTGCTCCCCAATTTGCATGTTTTCTTATTGCTCTGACAGTCAGTGGGAGGTGAGATGGAAAGAACTGTTTTATAATATACAAATATATATATATATATATACACACACACACACATACACACACACATATATATATGCTTTGTATGGAAGAGTCTGAGATTTCCATAAGCATTCCCATTTTCTAACAACTAAGATCAATTTCTTATAATGACATTGAATAAAAACCTGTTAATGCATCACTTGTAGGTGCTCACTTGCCTATTCTATGAAGCATTTCTTACATTGATTGTCATTGATTGTTTACCCCATTAGGAAGTATATTTAGTTGTATTAAAACTAATTTATTGAATGACACTAAAAACTATGCCTAAATAACATCTTTGTGTATGTATCAAAGGACCTGGCCTAATGGGAGAACCAGCAGCACCTTTCTGTTAAAAGACTGAATATGCTCAGAGGATAGCGAGGACAGAGAAAATCATTTTCCATCAGTAGATCAAAGGTAGTTTGCTTAGTGATTAAAACTATGGGCTTTGGCAATAAGACTCCCTGGTTCCAAACAGTAGTACTCATTTAAATCCCATATGACCTTGGGCAATTTACTTACTCTTTCCACAACTAGCGTGAGGGTTTACTGTAAAATTCTTAAACTTAAGCTAAGCACTGAGGAGTGTTAGCTATGAATTACTATATACCATAAATATAGACAGCATTTAGAAAAATTAGACTTAATCCATTGGGAACCTGGATTAATTCCATTTTCTCTGGGGTAATGGGAAGGGAGCCAAAGAATGCTCCAACAACAAACCTGTGCTAAAAAAATAGAACACAGAACTCTATCACCAAAAGGCTACAACAAAGTCTAAGTAGATAACTAGGGAACTCTTCTAACTGGGAGATTTGGTAATTTTTCCCAAGTTTTGAGATTATTGACTGGGGAAGTAAGAAGACTGCTAAGATAAACTGACAAATAGGGAAAATAATTTGACAACAAATTCTCAAAGAACAGTAAGAACCACTCTTTTTAAATTTGCTTCTGCAATGGAAATTTTAGCCAAACAGAAAGGGTCGGTTCTGTTACAGTAGATCTGGAAATTTATTTAGTAAGATCTTGAGTTCTACCATATTTGTTAAAATCTATCTACTATGCTGCCAAGGACAGGAGGTGGTCAAATTCTGTTTTCTGAAAGAAAATGGTCTTGATCCTAGCTTAACATGACCATGCAGGCAGCTTCTCAGGCTACAGAGAGTCCATTTTCAGTTGGATACCTAAAGTCCTGGTTTCACAACTGCCTCCTCCTTTTCCTTTTTCTACCTTTTCTTCAGGGTCGAGAGTCCAACCTGCTTTAACAATTTGTAATCAAAGTTCTATCCTAAAATGAATACGTTAGATCTTTACACTCTTCAAGAAAAACCAGCTATAAGATAAACAAATGTCTTATTGCTAATATTGAGTGCCTCTTCTGGCAAACTCCTGATGCTTGAGTATGATAAAAATAAAAGACATTCTTCATTACAATAGTGAGAGTGCAAAGGAGAAAAGGCAAGAGAGAATTATATCCTGCCAGAGTTTAATAAAGAGTTAGAAGAATTTCTCTAAAGTCATGTTCAACCCGGATATCTCCACAATTCTATAATCCCTCCCACCTTTACAGAAAAAAATAAGTAGTTTTGTTTATGCTAAAGCCAAGACCTTCTGTTTAACCAGACAATTTGCCTAGAAATAGTTGATAAATTAAAAAATCAATGTTTCAGTCAAATTGTAAGAGAGTTTCAGGTTGTCTATGAGTCTCAATAATGAAGAAATAATGGTAAAGAGAAAAGAAGAGAGAAAAAGAAGAATTAAAGACAAGGAGATGAATACTAAAATAAGCACTGCCTATTCAAAGTACAGAGAACGAATCTTGCTATATTTTAGGGTAATCTTTTTGTTTCACATTATTTGGATATACTACTTGACACTATATTTTCTCTGAATCGTACTGCAGTGATTTTTTTTTAAAAGGAAAGAAATTATTTTTTCCATCTTAGATTGAATAATGCAGTATAATGGCTTAAAATATGAAATCTAATCTCACATGACCTCCAAGGTTTTTTTATCTTTACTCTTCAAGATGCTGGGAGTTTATGAAATGCTAAACAGGCAACCCAAATCTGCCATGACCAAGTTGATTTCAGATTTCCATTGTTACCAAGCTTGTGGACTAGGTGGAAATGGGCTTCGATGAGTGGTTTATAATTTATCTGGTTGTCTTTCCATGCTTAATCTGTCTGTGGGAGTGACAGCTTGACATAATCACTAGCTTCAAATGAGTAATTCCATTCACTATCAGTTTTTAATTTGATTTCCTCATTCCTTTATTTATGCAGTAAAACGCTGGTTAATCTGCAGAGCCCAGGCAAGCCCAATGTTGTCAGCATTAATTTCACACTATTGCATCTTCCTGTTTGGTCCTATATCGTAATGAAAGGAAATCATTATAAAGTTGAAATTAAGCTGCAAGTATAATCCTTGGTTTTAGTTTGCATGAAGCCAATAGATGATTCATAGCAGTCTCCATTAATTTCTTCGTGTAGCCAAGGTCTTTCTATTTAGTCTAGTAAAATATGTAACACAATATTTAGTCACATGCATTTCTTCGGTTCACATTTATGTCTCTTTTATTTTATAATGTGCAACATCCCCTGAAAAATACCTATCTTCTAGGCAAATGGGAGTGATTCTTTTAACTTGATGAAGAAGACATACATTTGCTAAGAACAGTGGTTCTCCAAATGTAGTCCCAAGAGGATCAGCATCGAAAGCATATGAAGTCTTAGAAAATACAAATTCTACCAAATCAGAAGCTCTGGGGGAGAAGCCCAGCAATCTATGTTTAACAAGCTTTCTAAGTGCCTCTGATACATGCCTAAGTGTAAAAATAAATCTGTTAAAGTTTTTAAAGCATTTCATGTGTTATACCTACTTCTACCTTCATCACTACCTGGAGAGTGGCATCATTAACCCCATTTCCTACATGAAGAAACAGAGGCCCAGAAAAGTTCAGGGACTTGATTAACTTCACAAAAATGACAAATTGTAGAGGCAGGAATCAAACTTGAAATTCTCCACAATGTTTCTTCTACCACATTAACATATTTCAAAAATATTTCAAAGAAAACGTATTGTAGATACCTAGTATACACATTATTAAAAATCAGGTATTTCTTTTATTGAGATGAAGTTATATGCACATACAAAGCCACATCCACTTGCTCTGCCCTTCATCCCCTATACATACACACATTCTCATCTACTCCTGTGGTGGTATCAACCATTTGTTAGTAAATTTTTCAAACTATAATGGGCAGGCTCTACTTTCGATTCTGTCCACTCTGGTAAATGCCTTGAATGTCATTCTAAAGAATGCAAGCTTTACCTATAGCTCAATGATTCTACCTTTTGGGGACATGGATCTTTTGTTATGGAGAGAGGACTGGAATTTTATAAAAGGTCCACCAATCCAAAAAGGGAAGCAAGCAGTGACTTTACACAGGATGACTAATATCTCATTCAAATACATAACACAGCTCTTCAAATGTCTAGTGATTAATAAAATATATATTTACCTTAAAGTACAATAAAAATTAACTTTATGTCATCATGGATTTTCTCAAGCAACAAGTACTAAAAGTTCAACCTCTAGCATATAGTCACCTGTAGAATTTTCTAATGTTAAAAGGGAAATTCAGACTCAAGTTTTGACAATTCCTGTCATTTAAATCTCTCTTCTTGGTTTTCTATCATCTATTCACCACCATCCCCTGCTGCCATCCAAATTCAGGACTTAATTTGGCTTGCATATCAAAATAAATTGAGTGACCAAATAATTTATGATCCAAACTGGGACATTTTGGGGAGTGAAAGAGGGCATTAATAATTACACTGGAATGTTGCCATAAACCAGGGGAACTCTAAGCAAAGGGTGGGGGGATATAGTAATTCCAGCAAGAACCACTCACTTCTCTCCCTCTAGCCTCTGTCTGTTCTTACTCAGAATACATAGAGTTTGTTGATTCCTTCATAACCCTAATCATATTATTATTTGGTTCAAAGCTCTCCTCATTCCGTGACACAGTAAAATTTTGGTGTTTTACTCAGCCACTTAAAATGCTTCAAGATTTCAACAATTTTATTTCAGTCATTTTTTTCCAGTCAGGACCAACTATGTAATTTTCCAGGCCCAGTGCAAAATGAAAATGCAAGGCTGCTTGCCAAAAACATTATTTAGAATTTCAGTATAGTGGCAACAGAGAAATAAACCAAGCACAAAACCCTGTAGAGCAGCACAGGCCATGCTTCCATGAAATCTGGCGTGGCCTCCAATCA
This sequence comes from Cacajao melanocephalus, assembly GCA_963573385.1. Lineage (NCBI taxonomy): Eukaryota > Metazoa > Chordata > Mammalia > Primates > Pitheciidae > Cacajao > Cacajao melanocephalus. Next base: position 25,651 of record CAUYLG010076420.1, read on the forward strand.
AACCAGACCATCCACTGGCCCCTTTCATGTCTGGGCTTTCCCACCTCGGCCCAGGCACTCCTAGATGCCTTTTCTGTAATAGTTTTCTTTTGAAACTCAACTTGTATGTTTCAAAGTCCTGCTTAGAAGCTATTTTGTCCTCCATCTTGATTCTTTCAGCTCAAAATAATCATTTCTTCTTCCTTTGAAACACCCAATTCTATTTTGTTTGCATACTTCTCTTAGATCATATTATCTTTTTTACTATATTACTTTAATCATTATCACCATCTATTTTCCAGTTCAATTTAGTTATATAAACACAATAAGAATTCCAAGAAAGCTTGCTGAAAGCATTGGTACATTTTTTTAAATGCCCTTCCTTTCTAAATATGTAGCATAGTATTTGCTGATATTGTTAATCCCAATTTTACCTTACATTTTTCAACAGTGCCTAAGTATATTGGTTCATCCCCATTCAGGGGAAATTCTTTCATATATACTTCAACAAATACATATGCTACCTAAAATTTTCTTTGTTCTTGTTTTCTATGGAGAAGGGAAATGCTCTTCACTAAGTGCATATCAAATGTCAAGTAATGGAATAGAAATGTTTGTAAAATTTATCAAATTTACTGTTTGCAAAACTTACGTGTGAATACATCCATATTATAAATGATAAAACTGAGACTCAAGGGGTAAAGCTACCTGCTCAAAATCACTTTGCCAGTGACAGAGTCAGGATTCAGAACAATATTTACCTGTCTCCTGCACCTTCCACCACACAACACTGCTTTTCTAAGAGCAGCTTGTCAAATGATAGGTGGTGGAAATCCCTTCATTTAACCTTCAGTTTATGAACAGATGACAACAAACTATTAGGGCCATTAAGTAAAGAGGAGACCATTAACCCAGGCTGACTCTGTACTTTGAGTGCCTATGTAACAAACCACAGCCTAACTTAGGAGTATATTTCTGTAACAAACAGCTGAGTTTCAACCAATCACAACTAAGCTTCAGCCAATCACAGGCAGCCAAGCAAGCACACCATACCCAAATAAGGTAAACACCTGCCTGTGGGCAATCAGATGATTTCTCTCCTTTGCTTCCATGTTGGGCCAATAAAAGCTTACTGTTCATGCTTCTGGGCAAAGCTCTCTGAGCCTCTTGTGGTTCTGAATGCTGCTTGATTCATAATTTGTTCTGTGCTCAAATAAATTCTGTTATATTTGTCTGAAGTTTTGTTTTTTTTTTTTTTAATAGGGCCAAAGATTGGGCATTTTCACAAGGACATCTGTCTGGCTGCATCTTTTCCTTACCTTTAGGGTAAAGAAGGTATCCTTAGGATATGATCAGTACTGAGACCACTCTAGAATTCTAGATTGGATGAACTGGCAGGGGTTTTCAGGATACCCATAAAATTCTGACATCCTCTCTTTTCTATCACTGGATGAATAAAAACTTAATGCTGATCCCAGTAATGCTCTGTAGCCTCTAAATATTTGTTGGCTAAAAGTGAATGAATGGAGATATTATAAAACTCTTGAAATTCCACAGCTGACTCTAATGAGAAACACACCTCTGCTAACAACTCCAGATGGAAATAAACATTCAGATTCCACAGACCTACTCCACCACCCATGGCCAGCCTCCTTAGGCAAGGAAAGTTTCTCTGCAGAACTCCCAAATCCTGATTACAATATATCCTTGGGTCCTTGGTGATGTAAAAGATCTTGCCTTTTGATCAGAATTCACAATCCTGATTTCCCTAATAACTGCTCAGCCCCAACAATTGCCCTCAGAATCAATACATTGTTATTTGCATTTCACAATTAAGAAATAGCTGAAGCTCAGGAGGCAGGCAGAGAAAAAATTATCATAGTTGTAAGAGGTTCACTTTAGTGTAATTACTCTGAGGGTCTGAGATCCCTGAGAAATGAGAACAGATCAAAACAATCAGAGGAAAAGTTATGCCATACTGACTAATTAGAAACCTCTGTTTCTAAAACGAGGCGGTCTTTGTGAGCTAAATAGTGCCCCTGGGGTGAATAGGGCTTTTAACTCATACTTCAGAGACCTGCCACCTTTTTCTCTTCAGGTCTCAGGTTATCACAGAGCTTATCACTTATTTCTAAGGCAAATCCCAAAGGCTCAGAAAAGTCAGTGAGAGACCATTTACTCTCTAATTCTAACACTGGTCCGTTCTTTAAGATTCAGCTCCGAAGTCAAATCTCTCTGAAGTTTTCTCAGTTCACAAAGAAGAGACTGTAAAATGTTACAGGAGAAAAAGTTATGAATTTGGGAAATAGTTCAGATGCAAATCTACTTGCTGCTGACCTCAAGCACACGCCTTAACTTCTCTTTGCCTCAGATTTCTTCTATGACGGTTCTTATTCAAGCAGACTTGTATGTGCAGGGTGTTTGGTTAGGGAATGTTGGCTTTCTTCTCCTCACTGTGTGCCCATCATAGCCAGTACCAACACTATAACACATCTCGGACTTTCCCTTAAAGTAGGGTTTGATATACACGGCTTGTCTCCTCCTCTATGGTGTAAACTGCTTTTCCAGAAGAGGATAAGTATATCACTATAGGCCGAGTGTACTTTCCACAGCATATGTTCAGTGCATGCTCACAGCAAGGAATTAATTTAATTTTTATATCTAGAAAAACAGTGAACTTGGCTTCAAAAGGCAGAGTAAATGATAATTAATATAGACATTTCTCCAAACAAGACACACAAATGGCCAATAGGTATATTGCAAATATGTTCAACATCGCTTATCATCAGGGAAATACTAATCAAAATCACAATGAGGTATTATTTCACACTTGTTAGGATGCCTATCATTTAAAAAAAAAAATCACCAAAAAAAAAAAAGAAAAACCTTAGAAAATAACAATGTTGGTGAGGATATGGAGAAGTTTGAACCTTGGTGCATTGTTGGTGGTAATGTAAAATGGTATGACTGCTATATAAAATAGTGTGGAGGTTCCAGGAAAAATTAAAAATAGAACTACCATGTGATCCAGCAATCCCACTTCTGCATATGTATCCAAATGAATGGAAAACAATATCTCAAAAACCTATTTGCACCCACATATTTATTTCAGCATTATTCACAATAGCCAAGAGGTGGAAACAACCTAATGTCCATCAACTGATGAGTGAATAAAGAAAATGTGGTGTATACACACATGGAATATTACTCAGTCTTAAAAAAAGATGGATATTCTGCAATATGTCATAACATGGATGAAATCTGAAAACAGTATGTTAAATGAAATTAAGCCAAGCACAGACAGACAAATAGTATTGCATGATTCCACTTATATGAAGTATCTAAAATAGTCAACCTCAGAGAAGTAGACTGATGGTGTTGGAGGCTGGGAGAGGAAATGGAGAGTTACTGTCCAGAGAATGTAGAGTTTCAGGCATGCAAGAGGAAAGAGTTCCAGAGATCTGCCATTCAATATAGTACATACAGTTAACGATACTGTGCTGTACATGGAAAAATGTCTTAAGAGGGTAGATTTCATGTTATATGTTTTTACTGCCATGAAAATAATAATAATTAATAATCTTTTGCTAATCCTGATTCCTTGTAAATCTTCTTACACTGATTACTTTCTTTAAAAAGAAATCTTGGAGGGGGGCCAAGATGGCCGATTAGAAACAGCTATTATCTGCAGCGCTCAAGGAGAGGAACTAAAAAGGTGAGTGAATATAGCACCATCAACTGAAATATCCAGTTAGTTACACTCGGACTGATAAGGGAAAAAACTCAAACCATGGAAAATAAAGAAAAGCAGGGTGGGGCTATGGCCCACCCTGGAACAACATGGAGATGAGGGAACCTCCACGTCTATCCAAGGAAAGTGGGGAGCAATCGTGTGACCCCAGGAAACCACACTTCTCCCACAGATTTTTGCAAGCCACGGATCAGGAGATCCCCTTGTGAGCCCACACTGCCAAGGCCTTGGGTGGGACACACAGAGCTGTGTGGAGTCTCAGCAGAGCAGCTACTCAGGCACACACAGAGACCCAGGAGCTTTACATACTCCCGCCCCTAGATGGACAACAAACGTGCCTGCAACTCAGACAAGGCAAGAGGTCTGCACATACCCCTAGGAACTGGGCAGAATCCAGGGAGCTGAGCAGCCTTGTTCTGTGGGCCCCACTTCCAGGGCACCTCACAAGATAAGACCTACTGGCTTGGAATTCCAGCCTGCCACCGGCCATAGTGTGGAGCCTGCCTGAGACTGAACAGAACCCTGGGGAGAAGGGGTAGGCACCATCTCTGCTGTTTGATTGACTCAGCAGCTCCCACCTGCAGGCTTTGGAGAGTCTAGTTCAAATAAGGAGGAGTCCTCCAGCAGCTCAACACAGTGGCTTAGCCAGATCACGGCCAGACTGTTTCTTTAAGTAGGACCCAGATCCATTCCTTCTCACTGAGTGGGTCCTCCCAGCCAGGACCTCCAGCCAGGCCCACTGGCAGGTATTATTACGGACAAACCTTTGATCTCTCCCTGGAACCAAGTGCTGGGGGGTAGGGAGGGATGCCACCTCAGTTAGTTAGATGACTAAGTCATTCCAGCCTGACAGGAACAGAGGCCATTCCCTACCACAATACAGCTGTTATGGCCAGACTGCTTCTTTAAGCGATTTGCTCCTCTTCAGAGGGTGAGTCCTCCCAGCCAGGGCCTCCAGTCACCCTTGCCACTGTTCTTTGAGGGGACAGAGCTCCAATTTCTCCCTGGAACAGAGTGCCTCAGAGGTGAGGCAGGTGGCCACCTTGACGATTCTGGCCCCTCAGCTGGTCCAGCCTGGAAGCTTTGGAAAGCCCAGACCAATCAGGAGCTGAAGGGGTCCCCCACACAGCACAGCACAGCACAGCACACCACCAAAAAGGAGCCAGACTGCTTCTTTAAGCAGGACCCTGATCACATTCCTCCTGACTGAACGAGAGCTCCCAAATGGGGTCTCCAACCACCTCTTAAAGGTGCATTCCAGCCAGCAATAGGTCAGTACCCCCCGGGATGGAACTTCCAAAAGAAAGGGCAGGCTGCCATCTCTGCTATTTGACACCCTTCACTGGTGATAACTCCAGGTAGGGGAAGAAACTCTGAGGCAACTAGGGTCTGGAGCAAACCCCCAGGAAACCACAGCGGCAACCCTATGGAAAAGTGGCCCAATGGTTAAAAGAAAACAAAACAAACAGAAAACAACAACAACAACAACACAGAATAAAAACACAAAAACTTTGTTCAAAGGTCAGCAACCTCAAAGATCAAAGGTAGATAAGCCCACAAAGATAAGAAAAAATGAATACAAAAACAGTGAAAATTCAAACAGCCAGAGTTCCCCTTTTCCATCAAATGACTGCTACATCTCTCCAGCAAAGGCTCAGAACTGGGACAAGGCTGCGATGGCTGAAATGACAGACATAGGCTTCAGAAGGTGGGTAATAATAAACCTCACTGAGCTAACGGAGCATGTTCTAACCCGATGCAAAGAAGCTAAGAATCATGACAGGATAATACGGAAGGCGACATTCAAGATAGCCAGTTCAGAGAGAGGCATAACAGACCTGTGTAAGAGCTGAAAAGCACACTGCAATAACTTCACAATGCAATCACAAGTATTAATAGCAGAATAGACCAAGGGGAGGAATGAATCTCAGCGCTACAAGACTGGCTTTCTGAATTATGACAAGCAGTCAAGAATAGAGAAAAAAAGAATAAAAAGAAATGAAGAAAACCTCCAAGAAATATGAGATTATATAAAGAGACCAAATCTGTTAGTGATTGGGGTACCTGAAAGTAAGGGGGAGAATGGAAACAAGCTGGAAAACGAACTTCAAGATATCATCCAGGATAACTCCCCCAATCTAGCAAGATAGGCTAACATTCAAATTCAGGAAATGCAGAGAACCCCAGTAAGATACTTCACAAGAAGATCATCTCCAAGACACATAATCATCAGATTCTCCAAGGTCAAAATGAAAAAAAAAAAATGATAAGGACAACCAGAGAGAAAGGCCTAGTAACCTATAAAGGGAAGCCCATCAGGCTAACAGAGGCCCTCTCATTGAAAACCCTGCAAGTCAGAAGAGATTGGGGACCAATAATCAACATCCTTAAAGGAAATAATTTTCAACCCAGAATTTCATATCTGACCAAACTAAGCTTTATAAATGAAGGAGAAATAAGATTCTTTTCAGACAAGCAAATACTGAGGGAATTTGTTACCACCAGACCTGCCTTGCAAAAGCTCCTGAAGGAAGCGCTAAATATGGAAGGGAAAAACCATTACCAGCCACTACCAAAACATGCTGAAATATACAGACCAGACACACTATGAAGCAACCATGTAAACAAATCTGAAAATAACCCACTAGCATGATGATGACAGGATCAAATCCACATATAACAATACTATCTTTAAATGTGAATGGGCTAAATGCCTCAATTAAAAGACATAGAATGATAAGCTGGATAAAGAGTCAAGACCCATTGGTATACTGTCTTGAAGAGACCCATGTCACATGCAAAGACACACATAGACTAAAAATAAAGGGATGGAGGAAAATGTACCAAGCAAATGGAAAACAGAAAAAAGCATGGGTTGCAATCCTAGTTTCTGACAAAACAGACTTTAAACAAACAAAGATCAAAAGAGACAAAGAAGGGCATTACATAATGGTAAAGGGTTATATTCAACAAGATGTGCTAACTAACATAGATATATATGCACCCAATATAGAAGCACCTAGATTCATAAAGCAAGTTCTTATAGAAGTTTAAAGAGACTTAGACTCCCATACAATGATAGTGGGAGACTTTAACACCACACTAACAACATTAGATCAAAGAGACAGAAAATTAACAGATATTAAGGACCTGAACTCTTCTTTGGATTAAGTGGACCTGATAGATACGTACGAAACTCTCTACCCTAAAACAACAGAATATACATTCTTCTCCTTGCCGCATGGCACTTACTCTAAAATTGATCACACAGTCAGAAGTAAAGTAAAACACTCCTCAGCAAATGAAAAAGAACTGAAATAATAAGTTTCTCAGACCACGGTGCAACCAAACTAGAACTCAAGATTAAGAAATTCACTCAAACCCACACCAGTACATGGAAATTGAACAACCTGCTCCTGAATGACTCTTAGGTAAATAATGAAATTAAGGCAGAAATCAAGAAGTTATTTAAAAATTATGAGAACAAAGAGACAATGTATCAGAATCTCCAGAATGCAGTTAAAACAGTGCTAAGAGAAAAATTTATAGCACTAAATGCCCAATTGCAAAACTAGAAAATCTCAAGTTAATAACCTAATATCACAACTAAAAGAACTAAAGAACACATAGCAAACAAATCCCAAAACTAAGAGAAGACAAGGAATAATCCAAATCAAAGCTGAACTGAAGGAGATTTAGACATAAAAAAAAAAAAAAGATTCGAAAGATCAACAAATCCAGAAGCTGGCTTTTTGAAAAAAAGAAAAATTAATAAAATAGATATAGTGCTAACTAGACAAATAAGTAATAAAAGAGAGAAAATTCAAATAAATATAATCAGATATGATAACAGGGATATCACCACTGACCCCACAGAAATACAAACAACCATTAGAGAATACTATAGATACCTCTATGCACATAAACTAAAAAACATAGAAGAAATGGACACATACACCCTCCCAAGACTGAACCAGAAATAAATTGAATCCCTCAATAGGCCAATAACAAGTTCAGAAATTGAGGCAGTTAATAAATAGCCTTCCAACCAATAATTTAAAAAAAGAAAAAAGCCCAGGACAAGGCAGATTCATAACTGAATTCTACCAGAGGTACAAAGAAGAACCAATATAATTCCTACTGAAACTAGTCCAAAAAATTGAAAAGGAACGAATCCTTCCTAACTCATTCTATGAGGCCAGCATCATCCTGATACCAAAACCTGGCAGAGATACAACAGAAAAAGAAAACTTCAGTCCAATATCCTTGATGAAGATCAATGCAAAAATCCTCAAAAAAATATTGGAAAACTGAATACAGCAGCACATTAAAAAGCTTATTCACCACAATCAAGTAGGCTTCATCCTCAAGATGCAGGGTTGGTTCAACATAAACAAATCAATAAATGTGATTCATCACATAAACAGAACTAAAGACAAAAACCACATGATGATCTCAATAGATGCAGAAAATCCTTCAATAAAATCCAACTTCCCTTCATTTTAAAAATTCTCAGTAAACTAGGTATTGAAGGAATATACCTCAAAATAATGAGCCATATATGACAAACCCACAGCCAATATCATACTGAATAGACAAAAACTGGAAGCATTCCCTTGAAAACCAGCACAAGACAAGGTTGCCTTCTCTTGCCACTGCTAGTCAACATAGTATTGGAAGTTCTGGTCAGGGCAATAAGGCAAAAGAAAGAAATAAAGTGTATAGATATAGGAAGAGAGGAAGTCAAACTATCTTTGTTTGCAGATGACATATTTCTATATTTAGAAAACCTCATAGTCTCAGTCCAAAAGCTTCTTAAGCTAATAAACAACTTCAGCAAAGTCTAAGGATGCTAAATCAGTGTGCAAAAATCACTAGCATTATTAGATGCCAGTAACAGGCAAGCTAAAAACCAAATCACAAATGAACTCCCATTCACAATTGCCACAAAAAGAATAAAATACCTAGGAATAAAGCTAGCAAGAGAAGTCAAGGACCTCTTAAAGGAGAACTACAAACCACTGCTCAAAGAAATTATAGATGACACAAACAAATGGAAAAACATTTCGTGCTCATGGATAGGAGGAATTAATATCATGAAAATGACCATAGTGCCCAAAGCAATTTATAGATTCAATGCTATTCCCATTAAATTACCATTGACATTCCCTATGGAATCAGAAAAAAAAAAAAACCTATTGTCAAATTCATGTGGGACCAAAAAGAAGAGCCCATATAGCCAAAACAATCCTAAACAAAAAGAACACAGCTGGAGGCATCACACTACCTGACTTCAAACTATACTACAGAGCTACAGTAACCAAAACAGCATGGTATTGGTACAAAAATAGACATGTAGACCAATGGAACATAATAGAGAACTCAGAAATAAGACTGCAGACCTACAAGCACCTTATCTTCAACAAACCTGACAAAAACAAGCAATGGAGAAAGGATTCCCTACTTAATACATGGTTCCAGGATAACTCGATAGCCATATGCAGAAAATTGAAACTGGATCCCCTTCTTATGCCATGTACAAAAATCAATTTAAGATCTATTAAAGACTTAAATGTAAAACCCAAAACTATAAAAACCCTAGAAGAAAACCTACACAATACCATTCAGGACACAGGCATGGGCAAAGATTTTATGAAGATGCCAAAAGCAATTGCAACAAAATCAAAAAGTGACAAATAGTATCTAATTAAACTAAAGAGCTTCTGCACATTAAACAAAACTAAATGAAAACAAACAAACAAAATTATCATCAGAGTAAACAGAAAAGCTACAGAATGGGTGAAAATTTTTACATTCTATCCATCTGACAAAGATCTAATACCCAGAATCAATAAGTAACACCTAAATTAACAAGCAATAAAACAAATGACCCCATTAAAAAGTGGGCAAAGGACATGAACAGACGTTTCTTAAAAGAAGATATACATGCAGTCAACAAACATGAAAAAAAGCTCAACATCACTGATTATTAGAGAAATGCAAATCAAAACCACAGTGAGATACCATCTCACACCAGTCAGATGGCTATTATTAAAAAGGCAAAAACAACAGATGCTAGCAAGGTTCTGGAGAAAAAGGAACAGTTTTACGTGGTGGGTGGGTGTAAATTAGTTCAACCATTGTGGAAGACAAAGTGACTATTCATCAAAACCCTACAGGCAGAAATACCATTTGACCCAGCAATACCATTACTGGGTATTTACCCAAAGGAATACAAATCATTCTATTATAAAGATACATGCACACATATATTCACTGCAGCACTGTTCACAATAGCAAAGACATGGAATCAACCTAAAAGCTCATCAATGATAGACTAGATTGAAAAAAAATGATATGTATATACCATGAAACACCATGCAGCCATAAAAAGGAACAAGATCACATCCTTTGCAGGAACATGGATGGAGCTGGATGCCATTATTGTTAGCAAACTAATATAGGAACAAAAAAATCAAATACTGCATGTTCTCACTTATAAGTGGGAGCTGAATGATGAGAACACATGGACACATGGAGGGTAAAAACACACTCTGGGGCCTGTCGGAGGCTAGTGGGTAGGAGGACGGAGAGCATCCAGAAGAGTAGCTAATGGTTGCTGGGCTTGATAACTTGGTAATGGGATAATCTATGCAGCAAACTACCATGGCACACATTTACCTTGCAACAAACCTGCACATTCTGTACATGTACCCCTGAACTTAAAAGTTGAACAAAAATATTAAAGAAATAGAAACTTTTTTTGTGCCTTGCTGTTTTACTATCCTGAGACTAAAGAAAGTGAAAATGTAGGCTTCTGTGATCCAACCTGCCTCTAGAACAGTGGTTCTTGACCTGAGTACCACAACAGTCCAACTTGGAGATGTGCTGAAAGTAAAACCATACAGCTAGGTAGGGAAGAGCCCAAGCTAAGGAGGCAAAATCCAATTTCATCTTGTAATGGCTGTTTTCCTTTGAGTAAATTTCCTAGACTTTGGTTCCCCTCATTTACTCAGATGAAAAAATGAAAATAATAACAATGCTTCTCTCCCAGCACTATTATAACAATTAAATAAGATCATACACACAAAGCACCTAACTCAGCCAATATAACTATTACTGTGAATTTGTACTCAAAATCAGTAATGAACCAGGTTGCAAATATGTGTATATGTATATGTGTGTGTGTGTGTGTGTGTGTGTGCACTCACATATAATCGATTTTAGACACATTATCCGTATGGCAGCATGACTGTTACCTTTCTGCTATGGTCCAAATAACGATTTCATAATTCATTTATTTTGTCAAGTTTAATTTTTTTCAAAGTGGGCCACTTTTCTCTAAGCTGGTCATCTACAAATTGTGGGTGTTTTAAAGACAGATTATACATGCTTTTTTCTTTTCTTAACTCCTTCCCTCATCTGTATTATAATGTTTAGTAGAATAGATTATCTGCTGTAGGCTTTCTGTAAAATATTTTCAAATGAATAAAAAGCTACAAATTTAAATTTTGGAAAAAATTTAATGAAAATTTTTATCAAAAGACAAAATGTATTCATTTCTCTCCAAACATTTTAAGTTGAGCATACCTTAACTGAAATATCTATGTCACATTTGCCTTTTGAGGGAGCAATTGATGAGAGAGCTTCTATTTCATAAAATTGGAACAGTCAGGAGGGTGCTAAAGGATTGACAGCTCATTAATTATGACTTATTTTGTAAAATAGGAAACTAAAACCCAAATCAACCTAGAGAGTTGACTTAACAAAGACTCACATCATGGTCTTCAGGTTTCTGTACCAGGCTACATTGAATCAAAATCTGTTGCTAGCTACAGCCAAGACCATGGTTAATCTAACAGCTTCAAATGGATTTAAGAGTATTTATGTTTATTGGGAAAGAAGCACATTAGCATTTGCTCCATCATACCCTCTCAAAATCTCTTCCCCTACTTTCAACACACACACACACACACACACACACACACACACACACACACACACATATACACACACACTTTCACACATTCAGCCCAGAGCCGCTTGTAAAATCCATCTGGCCACCAGGGGGCCACCAAGAGAATGAAAAACCAGAACAAACTCCTGTCTAAACCTAGCTCCCTTATTTTGTCAAGACAACAATTGTGTGGATTACTAGAATATAAAAAACACTGTCTTCCAGAAACTGGAATCTTTATTTAAATGATAGTACTATAGCTGCTTAAAGTCATTCTGTCGGTAAAACATAGCATAGCTCATGAATTTAGATTCAATACCTTTTCATTGACTAACTGAATTCAAACTGTCATTTTCTTTCACCAGTAACTGAATATTGTATAATTTTAAGAAATTATTTATTTTTATTACATAAATTGTATTAGGGATAGTTTTTCTTTAAAAAAAAGTCCCTAGCTTTTAGAAATATATTTTAACTATTTATTTATTTATAGGTTTGTGACCTAGGAGCAATAAGCTATACCATATAGTCTAGGTACATATTAGGCTAGATCATGTAGGTTTGTGTAAATACACTTTGTGAAGTTCACACAATGACAAATTCACCTAACAACACATTTCTCAGAACATATCCCTGTTGTTAGCATATCAGCTTATGACCACATTATAAGAATTTAGAGACATTAAAAATTATATAGAAAGGAATATATGTACACATAGCTACACTCATTTCCCCCAATGTAGAATATTGTCATGTTGGACCACTGCTAAAATAGGTGCTTTACAGGCAAATTCCTTCTTTTCTCCAAGTGTATCTATGCCTTAAGGACTTAGAGTAGTGATTGTCAAGCAGGATCCTGCCTCCAGGAGATATTTCGCAATGTTTGGCAACATATTTGGTTGATACAATTTGGAAGGAGGGTGCTGTCGGCATCTAGTGGGTAGAGGCCAGGGATACTGCTACAATGTACAGGACAACCTCTAAACACAGAATTATCCAGCTCACCGGGCAAGTAGCTCATGCCTGTAATCCCAGCACTTTGGTAGGCCAAGGCGGGTGGATCACCTGAGGTCAGGAGTTCAAAACCAGCCTGGCCAACATGGTGAAACCCCATTTCTATTAAAAAATACAAAAAAAAAAATAGCTGGGCATGGTGGCGTGCTCCTGTAATCCTTGCTACTTAGCATGATGAAGTAGGAGAATCACTTGAATTTAGGAGGCAGAGGTTACAGTGAGTGGTGATCGCACCACTGCTCTCCAGCCTGGGCAACAGAGCGAGACTCTGTCTCAAAAAAAAAAAAAAGAATTATTGAGCTCAAATTATCAAATTATCAGCAGTGCCAACATTGAGGAACCCTGTCTTAGGGTCACATTATTTTAGATCTGGAAAGAGCCTTAGTTCCATATAATACCTTCATACTTGAGATCAGAAAGTAAGAAAGGTTTCTTTTTTTTCTCAATAAGTATAGAGTCAAATATTCTCTGATATTGAATTAGGCCTGAGTCCATGAAAATCCTGTCAAAAATAGCTCAAGGTAAATGTATATTTCTCAGATTGATATTTTGTGGTATATAGTGTTCTCAATTGAGAGGATTCCAAACTCAAAGATACTAGTGTGGTTAATTTGGGCCTCTCCCTTGTACAAAGTAAGTGCTCAGAAAATTTGTTGACTCAGATCCAGGTAGTACTCACTGCAATGAGAAACATGATTTTCCTTGCAACAACCTGGATCAAAATTCATTGTCTGAGTTTGATATGTTGAAAGAGATTATTTTGGGGGGAAGATTTGTTATGAATGTTCATGATCATCTTTAAACATGGGAAATCAATGTAAAGATCAATTTTCAGCACTTTTAAATTGGCTTCTTCCAGTATCATTCAGATCACACGGAGTCTCCATAGAAGATACAAGCAGAGTTTGAGCTGAATGTTCTTAAACCATACTTTTAACACAAACCCTTTGCCTCATATTTGAAGTCTCTTACACTTTAACTGACACAAGCTGGGAAAAAAATGACTTTCTAATATAAAAGGTAGTAGGTGTTCCCATAACTGTAGAGCTTAATTACTATTTCTATGACAGTTTACTACTATTGAAAACTCATATCTCTAATCCATCATGTATAATGATAAGAACTGCATGTTTAGCAAAATTACATTAGCATATCATTAAATATACAGAGTAAAATGGGTGACATTTCAAAGGCTCTAATGACTTGTCATTTGCTGGAATTGTCTAAGCCAGCAACTTTGATCGCTTTGCTCATTTGTAGCCCAGTCTCAACTATCCATGGGTAGATTATCCGCAGGAGACATTGCGTTACAATTCACATTAACAGTCATCCTTTTTTGGCTACAGTTGTGCATACAGAAGGGCACTTTAGAAAACATTTGTTCCAGTGCCTAATTTCACAGAGGAGGACAACAAAACTTGAGAGGTTAAATGACTTGCCCAAGGTCAATCACTTGATAAATGGTAAAATGATGGAACTAGAACACAGGTTTGTTTGATGCCAGGACGGCATTCTTTCCATCAGCACCATTTGATCATTTGAATAATATATATATACTTTGTTCTTTTTCAAGTCTTATAGAATTTAACCTGCTTCTAGGACGTTTACAACACACATGTCACTCATGACCCAGTAATAACTACCACCACCACTACTATGTAGAGAAAACTTGTGCTTGTGCTCAAGTGGAAAAATATACAGTCTCTAGTACACCTCTCCTCTATTTAAAAATTTTGATTCTATGGAATATTTTCCAGTTCGATAAGTTGTGGATAACTGATAGCAATGCAAAAATCTTGTCTCTAGACATTTAAGTTCTAACCAGTGGGCATTCAATTGTTTCCCTACCTCCACTATGGTAGAACCCAGTTTTGCCTTCATTTTTAAGTCCATGTTAATATTCCAAATCTATAAGTGTGGCTATTCTAAGAATTCTCTTTTGAACCAGTGGTAACATCGATTTAGTTATTTTCCTCATTAATACATTAAATCACATTTTTAATGTGTTCATTTTCGGCTATGTGAATGTCATGATTGCTCTGTTTATTGAAATTATCTTTTAACAACAACTGCTACTTCTAGATACCACATTGTAAACTAAGAAAAACAACCAACAACTGTTATTCCTACTTACTTGCCCTAGCTCATCTGACCTTCACAAAAATTCTATGAGGTAGATAAATCCTATTATGATTTTTCTTTTATAAATAAAGTGCCTGAGGCTCAGGGAAGTTAACAAACTTGCACATGGTTACACAACTGTTGTCAGACCTAGATCTCGATGACCAGTTGTACCCGATTCCAGAATTCATGCTCTTACTCATAACACTGTGCTGTCAACACAACACCGTTTTAAACCAAGTTGTTCCGTTTGCCGGAGAATAGGAGCAGGAATACTACTCAGAGAAAAGTTAGACCACCCAAGTAAAACTGATGTTTTGTAAACATTTATTATATGACTGCATTCATACCTATTCTGAAAATTGAATCTGGACAAGGAGAGGGGATCAGTACAAGGCCAAGAGAATGAAGTTGAATCTATTTAGCTCTCTCTGAGTTTATTATGTTTCAATCATTATATTAAACATATTTTGAATTCTTATACCATTACAACCTAAATAATATAGTGCAATAATACAAGAAAAAAATTCTCTTAATGGCAATAGAAAGTCGTGTTAGAATGTTTGCTATCAAGGGTTATTTCCTGTTTTCCTTCATTATTCTTAAAAACTATAGTTGGACCGTATCACCAAATCTAATGAAATATAACCAAATGGTACACAGATCACATCTTTATTTATCCAACAGACACTTTCAAAAGGTTATTTGTAAACATTTTCATACAAAAGATGAGATGTAAATTTCTGACATT
Source organism: Cacajao melanocephalus (assembly GCA_963573385.1). Classification (NCBI taxonomy): domain Eukaryota; kingdom Metazoa; phylum Chordata; class Mammalia; order Primates; family Pitheciidae; genus Cacajao; species Cacajao melanocephalus. The sequence goes on from CAUYLG010076420.1 coordinate 41,224, forward strand.
ATTATTTGTCCTTATTAATTTTTATGTGTTGCATGTCTTTTGGCCTTTCATTTTTGCATTTCTGAATGTAACCAAATTTCTCTCCATCCTTTGGATTTTCATGGCATTCTTTTTCATTTTTCTCTTTTGGAACTAATTACATTCCACCTTTATTTACTATCAAGGTCATTTTACCTTAAATCTTTGCCTTTAGGATCATTAGAATAGGACTGCAAAGTAATGTGGTAGTAAGTCATAGCTCCAAGTTTACTGAAACTCTTAACTGTCCACTGATGAAAACATTCCCCCATTGAGAATTAAGGCCTATAATTTGGCAGAACCTAAGGTCGAGGTAATGGAAAACGTAAATCCGCAAGTGGGTTGGTCAGTAAGAATTATACTGAAAGAGGCTAATGATCATTTTCATTCATTAGTTCCTAAACTCATGTGTTCTAGCTCTTGAGTGAATATTTATCAGCCACAGGTTCAATGTGCACTTCACCTTCTGCAAGACGTTGTCCCTGAGCACTCCTGGAGCATTTTCTAGGTCTGTATCCTCAACCTCATATTCATTATTTAACAAGTGAGATGCATGCTGTCTCCGAAACTTTTCTCACACTTGACCCCACTAACACTGCTTTGTTTCTAGTCCTTTTTATCCCCTGCTTGACTTCTGCAATTGTTTTCTAAGTGATCCTTTTGCTTCTTCTCTGTCATTTATTTTCAGTGGTGTCAGTCAGCATGATCCAAATGAAATGGACCTCCTGCCCCATTTCTAAACCTGCATTTGGAACTGCTTCCAATCTCTGTTTACTTTTTACTGTATTACTCATTACCTTCAGCTGACTCTTCAAAATTGACCACTGGCACCACTTTTTGCTTACTTTGGCTGCATTTTTTGAATTTTAAATCCTTCCTCTGGTCACACTGCCTTAAGCTATCTTGGTCCAGTCTACACCTGGGCTAGGACAATGAGGTCTGGACTGGACTACTGTGGACAGTTCTCTTGCCAAATGTGCCTTGGCCCGCCAAGAAAGATCTGGACTTTTTACCACTGAACTGGCTGTTTTTTATGCCATGGATGTTTTGTATATGCCAGTCTCTGTCTAAATGTCCTCCCTTGCTCCCTACCGGTAGGATCACCATTCAAGAATCTGCTCTCCTATTGCTTTCTCGAATACATCTCCCCTAGGCACAATAAAAGTATTCAGGCATTTTTGTAACACTTGACACATAGTCATAGTGCCATTACTTTCAATGGCAAAACTGCCATTACTTTTGTACCAACCTAATAAGATTTATAAATGTCTATTACATGCTGATCTGTGTTAATCACAGGTATTTCACTGGCATATGTGAATCAGTCAGCGCCCAAACTGTGGACTTCTTAAGGGAAGAAATCTATTCTCTTTTCCTTCAATGTCTTTGCTTCGATGTAGCCCAATTCAAGGCCATATAATTAGTGTTCATAAACAGTGAACTAAATTAAATCAAATTGTTTGGGATATACTCAGTTTGCCGTCTTTTCTTAGACATAGTTAACAAAACATTAATTCTTTCCTATTATGCCACTTAACACATTCAAATTCCAAACTTAATTTTTGCCTGAGTCATTCTTCCAAATGACTGCCTTCAGTCATGCATAGCAAATCAGTTTACCCTGCTTTTAGCCTCTTGTTACAATAATGGCTTCCAGGTCAACAGAAAGTACTTTAAAACTTACTTCAGTAAGGATTGGTGAAGGTGAGGGGAGAGGAGAACAGGAAATAGCCCCACCATGTTTGGTACACGGCATGTTTGCTGTACTTTCTGTTGTGTGTGCTCGGGCTTCTGTTTAACCGACTTGAGGACTGAAGTCTGAACAAGCAAAGAACTGCTCAACTCCCTGGGTAGGTGGGGCTCAGTCAGTACTTGACAGGCAACCCAGTCATTTGTTGGGAAATCTCTGGATGTTCTATGCACAAAGTCTTTGCAGCTCACCAAGGTTGAAAACATTTAGTAGTCCAACGATGGGAAACAGAGTCTGTCTTGCCTCCAGGCATTGAAGCTTGAAACGAATTAAGTTCATCTTTCTCCTGGCTATTTCAGTTTGAACAATCTCTAAAGTGGTCTAGTAAATAGGCAGACAAGACTCCACTTGAGAAGTTACCCTGTTTATAACCTAAAGCTAAGGAGTTTATGGAATCAACAGGCTGGGGCATGTTAACTCTATAGTGAAAAATCAAAGAATGACAATTTAGAGATAGAAGGTAGGGCAAGGCTGTACTTTTGAATGAAAATGAATGCAATGAATGTGTTTTGTTTTTTCAACATGTCTCGATGTGAGAAGGAGGTCAGAAAAGCTATGGGAGTGTTTGGAAAGTGATCTGTGTCACTGAAGTGTGGCAGTGGGCCTGTGTAAATTAAAGATCTAAGCCAATGTGGAAAACACATTTTCAGCAGTAAATAATGTCATTTAAGGAGACTGATTGCCAAAGCAGCCTCATTGCCTAATGGGGACTTAGTCTTTCATTCAACAAATATTTACTGCCTGGCCCTGGAGCTGGCACTGCAATGCATTGGTAAGCAATAACCCCTGCCCTGTAGTTTTAATATTTTTATATAAGAGACTAATAAAAAACAAATACAAAGACTTTTTTCAAACCCTGCAATTTGTAATAAGGGCCTGAAAGGGGTGGAGGGAGTGCTGGAGTGCTGTTCTTTCAGTTACTTGGGCAAAATATGCAAGGATATTTTTATTCTGACCTTTATTTGTGCAGTGTCTCTCCCCAAAAAAATGATCCAGACACACACAGACACACACACACACACACACACATGCACACACACACACACACACAAACTCAAACCCTAATCCTTGTGATGCCTTAATTCAGATCTGTTCCAGCCATGAGTTTTGATTGCTCTGCACTTTCCCATCAGTCAACATGAAAGACTAGAAGGCCTGAATTATATTTATGAAGGATGCAATTGCTTATGGAAATATGACTCTAAGCTTTGATTTTAGAAGTTTAAATGGCCCAGTTCAAGATCATATAAATTACATAAAATAAATGACAGACCAGTTTTTCCATTTCATTTAGTCTAGGTAGCTATGGATCCTGATTGTTTAATATGTAGTAATTATAATGTCACCTTCACACAAAATGCAGTAACTCTGTTAACAGTCTAAAAGAAAAAAAAAACATATAGGGGAAGAATTATAGTGGAGCTGGCAAGATGCTATAAAAAACAAAATTATCATTAAAAGATACAGACTTAACAGTACCACATGGCAGAATTAATCTCTCCTGACAAAATGATCCAAGTATTATGTTACTGAAATGACATTTTTCAGAGGGAACATTTCTGCCCATTCTCTCACCCAGAGCAAAATCCTAATAAAATTTGAATTTTGAAGAGTTGGGTACCTAGCTGTGTGGTACACATTCTGTAATTGTTTATGAGTATTTATCAATCAGATTGTAAATATTTCAAACACAGACATCCATTCAAAGTCTTATTTTTATATATCATAAACATATACAGTCAGATTCATTGTACCTTAATTTCTTCAGCTCTTTTATTTAGTTATTTAGTTATTCATTCATTTATTTCAACAAATAATAAACATCTGTGAACACAATACCCAGGCCAAGAGCTAGAATACTGACAATTGGTTACAGGTATTTGGGTTCCTTCCCGTCCTGTGGGCAGAAGTTGCCAACACAAGCTATCCATCATTCTGCCTTTCGTATTTTTATTTTTTGTGTGTGTTATGGACTGAATGTTTGTGTCTCCCCAAGGTTTATATGATGAAACCTTATCCCCTGATGTGATGATATGAAGTGGGGGGCCTTTAGAAAGTACTAATAATTAGGATTAAATGAGGTCACAAGGGTGGAGCCTCTTAGAAGAAATTAGTGCCCTTCTAAGAGTCATAAGAGAGCTTGCGTCCCCTCTCTGCTCTATGCTTTGAATTGTAAGGATACACTTCAAAGTTGGTTACAATTCAAAGACCATAAAAAAGATAATTTTCTTTTTCTTTCCTGTTGTTTAGGGATTTATTTCATTCATTTTATTTTATTTTGAAAAAATGCAAGTTGTATAAAAACTCCTTGAGAAGCTACAATTCAAAGTTGGATGTCTGTGACCCGGAAGTGGGCCTTCACCAGAACCGGACCACGCAGGCACTCTGATCTTGGACTTTCAGCCTCCAGAACTGTGAGAAATAAACATCTATTGTTTACAATCCACTTAGTCGGTGGTATGTTTGTTACAACAGTACAAGCTGACAAGGACACCTTGCTTTTTTTTTTTTCTTTTGAGACAGAGTCTCCTCTCTGTCACCCAGGCTGGAGTGCAGTGCCGTGGCATGGTCTCTGCTCACTGCAACCTCCTTCTCCCAGGTTCATTTGATTCTCCTGCCTCAGCCTCCCAAATAGCTGGGACCACAGGTGCACACCATCATGCCCTGCTAATTTTTGTATTTTTAATAGAAATTGGTTTTTACCATGTTGGCCTGACTGGTCTCAAACTCCTCACCTCAGATAATCCCCACACGTCGCCCCACCAAAGTGCTGGGATTACTGGTGTGAACCACTGTGCCCGGCAACACCTTACTTTTTAATAATAGTTGTATTACACATACCAAATGCTTAAGTAATATTTTTTTATACTGAGCTTTTCATTTTTTTTTTTTGTTGCTCAGTAGTAGCTGTGATTCATCCATGTTATACATAGCTGTGGTTTATTCATTTTCACTACTGTGTACTGTCACATTTATGATTTTTTTTAATCCATTCTATCCATTCCCCTCCCACTTTTTTTTTTTTTTTTTTTTTTTTTTGGAGACATAGTCTCACTCTGGACAGGCTCAAGTGCTAGAGTGCAATGGCAAGATCTCAGCTTATTGCAACTTCTGCCACCCGGAATCAAACGATTCTCATGTTTCAGCCTCCCAAGTAGCTGGGATTACAGGTGTGTGCCACTACGCAAATACAAAATATAGCATGAGTTTTCATCATGTTGGCTAGACTGGTCTCAAACTCCTGGCCTCAAGTGATCTGCCCACCTCGGCCTCTCTAAGGGGTAGGATTACAGGCATGAGCCACTGTGCCTGGCCCTCTCTGTGGTTATTTGCATTCAATAGACAGACTTTTAAACTTTCATTTCTTTTTGCAATTACAAACAGTGCTGCTCTAAACATTTTTATACATGTCTCCCAGTGCACATAAACAAACATGTCACATGAATTTATATCTAGGAGGTTCCTCTAGATAGAATTTATATCTAGATAGAATTTATATCTAAAGGAACCTCCTAGATATAAATTTACTACATATGAATATTCACTTTTACAAGATAATGCTAAATTGTTTTTCTAAGCTATTGTACCATTTTATCCTCGCAACAGTGATGTAAAGAGACCTTATTGATTAGCATCACTCTAGCTGTTGTTATTGTCAAACTTTTAATTATTTTGATTGAATGGATGTAAAATGGCATTTTCTTGTCATGATTTATAGTGACCTGATCACTAATTAAGTTAACTCTCTTCATATACTTGTTGTCTAATGGCTTTCCGATAAGTTTGTTAGACAATTGCACTAAGCAGTCTAATAGTAATAGATTCTGGGTAGGAAAGTGTTTCTAGCCAAACACTCTCTAATTTAGTTTCAGAATGCTAGCTTTATACATTTATAGATATTCTATTCGTATTGTTTGATCTATATGGTTAATCTGTTTTTGCCTTAGCTGTGGACAGTTTTACACCTAATAACTCCAGAAACTTCAGAGCAAAAGTTGGTGAATCTCAGAGGCAAGGGATGTTTTCTGAATGTTGCAGATGCTTTAATTTATGTATAGAAATTAATTTCAACTCGTTAGAGGTTTAATCTTATGGGAAAATGAAACTCTTCATTTGGAATTGAATTGTATTAGATCTAGGATCTGTTCTTTTGGTGGGAATAGACTGTTCAATGCTTAAAATGTCTCGACGTTTCTTTGGGGACTAAAATATACAGATCAAAGTTCAAGACCGTAAAAAAGGTAATTTTCTTTTTCTTTCCTGTTGTATAGGGATTCATTTCATTAATTTTATCTTACTTTGAAAAAAAAGTGCAAGTTGTATAAAAACTTCTTGGGAAGCTATAAATCACTGTTCTACTGACATTGTCATATGTACGGGGTAGCAGGGACCATCTGCAATTCATCTCATGGACTCCATTATGAAAATACCAATTTTTCTTCAATGTGTCTGAAGGGATTGTGAGGAATGGTCTGACAAGGAAAACAAAGTCTTCCTTTGGGAATCCAGATACTAACAAAATATCCCATCTTTGCTAGATATTAGAAAAGGAAGAACAGAAAGTTATCCCAGAAAGCCAAAATCACAAGAATACAATCTTAAAAGCCAAAATCACAGAATTATGACAAACAAGGTGTCTCCAGTCTAAATTCTACAGATGCAACTTTGCTAGAGAACCCATGGCATCTCTCCAGGTAAAATGATGATGTATTTGCATCCTGCATGATGATACAGCCCCACTGGAAGAACAGTTAGAATTTATGTAGTTAAAACTCAATTACTAGCCTCTCAAAACAAAAAGACTTTCCTATTCATAGTTAGAATTAGTTTTTATTTTTGGCAAAATTAGAGATAGATTTGTTTTTGGAACTTGAATGTAATTTGCTATGTGCTAATCACCACAGAATTGCTTGGTTGCTTTTCAGAAGAAAACATCATTCATATTCTAGTTGCAAATAATACCTCCTCACAGATTAACATAAAGTCAGTTTGAACAACAAATAATCCTTTGATTGATTACACCTTTTATTTTATGATTTCTACTAGCCAAACAAAAATAAGTCAACCTGTATTATTTAGTTGAATATCTTGTTTCTTCATTTTCTCCAAAGTAGACTTTTATGATTATTCCTAGTGTAAGTATATACTGTCATCCATAGATAGAAATTAACTTTTGTGTAAACTGAGTAATTCCCACAAATTAGTTATAGTATATGCTTTTATTTAAAGTCTCCACTATTAATGTGCATCTTGCTTTAAGTCATCTTTAATGTATACTGTAAGCTTTCTTCAATAGATGCAAAGGATATCCACAAGAGTGCCAGAGTGGTAGATGATTTGATCAGGAAAGAAGAGAAACAGAATGGAACATAAGTGGTTAATCACGGTGACTAGTGGAGCTTCACCAATGCGGTGGTGCCCTGTGATCACTATCCAAACCACTTTTAGTAAAATCACCTCCAAAGAATCAAACAACATGCCTGACAGATGGTCTGTGGGAAGGTGTGCAGCAGGTATTCAGTGCATTCTGAGTTTGAGTTAGATTATATATTCCTTAGCTTTCCACTCTCTAGGGTAAAATAGTGTTCTGACAGTTTTTAGTTGATCAACCAATAAATGTGTATTGAGTATCTACCATGTACCTGGTACTTTGAAGAAAACAGAAAAACATATCCTATTCTCAAAGAACTCACAATTTACATGAAAAAGCACGATTGTATGTGTACAATTAATAGTTTTTAACTTTTAAAACAATTTTGTGCATTCCTTTTCTTTTTTCTTATTCATCTTGTCATTCAACACATATGCTTAATATATATTTAACACAGAAAATACAAGAAATCCCAAAGGGGACAAAAATATAAGTGATACAATTGCTTTCCTTAAAAAGGTTTAACATCTACTAGGGAAGGTAAATGTAACCATACAGGTAACCACAATGATAGCACTCAGTTTGGGGTTGGAAAAAATGTGTTGATACCTTCAAAATGCTTAGAGTAGTGTTTGACACGCAGAAAAAAATCATGAATTATTTATTATTTTTATTTTGTTAGTATTGCTACAGCTGAGTCTGCATGGATGTGTGGGGATTTGTCAAAGGAGAAGAAAAAGAAGGATATGACTTCTTCTACATATACATTAACCTCCCTAACTGTGTGTGTTTATACCCTCCTCTTCTCTGCTAAACTTCAGATCTACATTCTCAGCTTTTTATGACTTCTCTTCTTGGATGACAGCATGCAGTCTATAGTTTAAGGAAAGGCAAGAGAGGGATTAGGCCATTAACAGCATATAAAAAGATAAGACCCAGGATACTTGAAGATTCCCTAAATGTCAAGGATAATAGAAAACAGAAAAATCAAAGAAGAAAACAAAGCTAAGGCATTCAGAGATAGTAAAATATCACAGATGCCAAAGTGAAGGCAGAAGGTTAGGGCAGAGTGGAGGCATTTAGACAGTCAGATGGTTTCCTACATATAACAGGATAAGCTTTTTTCCCCCTACTTTGAAGCATATCCAAACATAAGTTTGATATTTTCTGAAAGTATCTGCAGCTCAAACATGTACAATAATAAAGCGTCTTTTTACCCCAGCCTCTTCTAAACCTAGTACATTTAATTATTTGTGGAACTATTGGGATTATTTTAGATACACTTCTCATCAGCACCAGCAGCCATTGTGCAGTGATTTAAATTTTGCAAACAAAATCAACAGCTGGTGAGGGCATTGCTGCTTATATTGCAAAGCTGTGCCATCTGTTTAGGCAGTGCAATTTGCAAGATTTCTTAGATGACATATTTCATGATCATTTAATATGTGGAGCTCATGGTAAACCCTTCCAGCAGTGTCCTTGGAGGAATCAAAATTGGCATTTATTACGGCTTTGAAAAAGACCCCATCCAATAAGAGATATTGCTGTATATCACTGAAATTAAAAGAACAACTCTGTACATAAATATCCACAACATACAGGCAGAATTCTTGATGCTCAGAGCTGTTAACAAAAAATCACATAACCAGGGACGTTTGAGATTCATGGTCTCCAATCTCAGTTTTTGCCAGGCTACATTTCCTCTCATTAATCATCAGCTCCCTTTCACTTTCCTTCAGAGGTTATATTATAAAATTGCACTTCTCCCCACAACTCTGACTTGACTCCTCCTCCCTCACCTTTACTTGTGGATATTATATTCTGTTTGATTAAGGTGAGACCATAAAACAATAGTTCCTTCTACCTTTATCTCCTAGTGCTTACAATACATTTTAACCAGCACATCCTTCCAGAATCTCCTCCTGTCTTTGTGAAAGGGGAATTTCTCTTTCTACTCAAAGTTATTTCTCCTGTGAATTTCAGTTTCTCTTCTGGGATTTCATTTCATCAGGTACTCTCCTTTTTATCCCCCACTCCTCCTCTTCTTTTCTTTTGCTTCTTCTCTCTCTCCCCAACATTCTCTCACATACTCTTCCTTTCTTTTTATCTGTCTTCTGGATCTTTTCCTAAAATTTATGTACGTGTTCGAGTATATATGAAGAGTCCAATAAATAAATTGCCTTTGAGCAACACCATATTCCCCTCCACCTCTACTTTTTCACTGTCAAGCTTCTTTAAAAATGTCCTGCTACTTGCTATCTCTACTTCATAATAAGCAATTTACTCCTCACCCTGCTGTGATCTGCTTTTTGTTCTCTAGCTCCACTGCAACTGTTCTTGCAAAAGTCGCTAAGGACTTTTGTATTTCCAAAGACAATAGATAATTCTCAGTTCTTATCTGACATGACTGCAGCAGTTGCCCATCTGATTATTCTCTCTCCATTCTGAAAATATCTGCCCTCTTTGTATCTGTGAAATGTCACACCTCTTGGTGCTGTGTAACTTCATAGATGTCAGGCCCTCTTGGGTTTAATTTGGCTTGATTTTCTTCTCCCCTCCTTAGACTAGTACACTGACTCTAGACTGCCTGCAACAACTCGTTAATTCTGTTTTGTGCTTCCACCCAGAGCTGCCAATCTATTCAGTATTCTTCAATCCCAATTATGATGATCTGAACTCCCTTTAACAAAGGCATCTAAACAATGGAGGCCAGAGAGTTTGCTGGGGAGAGATACAAAAAAGAACTTAAGAATTACTCTGCTCTGCAACTGGTGATGTGGAATTAAGTATTCTCTATAAGCAATTTAGATGTGCTACTTGTTTGGTTCTCCATTCAAGGTCAGTAGTGGCAAAATGATTACTAATATGGTGCATTGGGTGGGGTGGAGGTGGCTAATAACATGTAGTTTGTTATTGTTAGTATACAGGTTCAAAGCAAGGCATATAGAGATGTGAAGGCGGACAGGCAGAAAGTCTATGAATAGCCTTGTATGTTATGATAGTGTGTTCCATTCATTAAAGGCAAAAAAATAATAATAATATGGAAGTTGTAAAAAGACATATGGCATATACAATACTCAGAAGTTTTAAATTATTAGTTCTGAGATTCGGGTCAGAGAAAAGCTTTCCCGTACTTCTAAAGAAAATCACCATTTGAGAACCATTATGCTAAGAAGCTTGGATTTGAGGCGAAATTATATAACGAGAATAATTGACATAATTAAAAATTTGTGATGCAATCTGGCCACTTCTTTCCACATAGGTTATTATCTCCACTCTCTACAAGTTGCCACCATCAAATAGAGACTCTTTCATTTCCCCTCAACCAGATTCACAAGGTGTCTTACCTGGATCCATCCTCGTCTATTTCCCCTCATGTAGCTATCGAATCAGTGTCCCTTTCCTTTCTCAGACTCATCCCCCTGTTTGTGCTGTACATGCCATTCCCCCTCCCTCCTTCAGAGACCTCTTTGCTTTGGTAATAACTTCTTACATGTGAGTCTTCAAATTATCTCTTGTTTTTCTACTAGATCTTCCCTATCAGCATTCAAAAGCTCTTGCAACCCTAGTAACTAAAAACAAACAAAAGTTCCATGACCTGATAACTCCCTTCATTTACCATCCTTTCTCTTGCCTATCCTTCATGACTGAAAAGATGCTTCCTCTATCTTATTAACTCTCCTACTACTTCCATTCTGACTTTTCTTATTTTGCCACCAGAACTTCTCTTGCTAGGATCACAATGACCTATCTATGACTAAGCATAATAGATACTTCTTAGATAGTTTAAACATCTCAGAAGTATTCAACATAACTTACCATGATTCTCTTTGAAAGAAAATCTTTTTTTTTTGGCATATATGATTCCACCTTATGCTAGTTTTCCTCTTAGTTCTTCAGTCTCTCCTCCTCAAGATATTGTTTTGGTTCATCTTTCCCTACTTAACCTCTAATTGTTAGAATTCCCCATAGCTCCACCCTGGACATACTTTCTTGTCATTCTACATTTGCTAACATCTTGACTTCTCTTCTCGTCATTTAAGAGACTATCTCAGTACCCACAGATCCCAGATGTATGTCTTTTCTAGACCTTTATTGTAAATTCAGATCTGTATATATAACTGCAATCTCAAACCTACCTAACTTTTCTTGCTCATCTTTTCAACATGCTTCTTTACCCACTTTGCTTCATGATCCAAAAACCAGGATGTCTTAAAGCCCTAAAGCCACTTTATTTACCAGCTTATGTCTACTTTAATACCTAAATATGTCTTAAATATATCCACTTCCCTGTGATATGACAGTCACCTTACAGGCTAAGCCACCATCTTGTCTTGGCTGGAATACTGAGCTATAAAGTCCCTCCACTTCCTATCCAGATCCATTATTTTAAAATTCAGCCAGAATGATTCTCATAAACTACAATTGGATTCTGTCACTTTCCTACTTAAAATTTTATGACAGCTTCCCATAGCACTGGAGATGAAATCCAACATCCTTTATATGGCCTATTACCCTGGATTTAGACTACATCTCCCTCTATAGTCTCATTGCATTCGATTTTTTCCCATTATCTGCTACACAACAGCTGTACAGGTTTGTTTTTTTTCTCTCTCTGTTCCTTAAACACACCAAGTTCCTTACCATCTTAGGGTTTTCGCATGGAAGCTACTCCTTCTGTCTGGAAAGCTCCGACTGCCTCTCCTATTTTCATACTGCCCCTCCAACCTTCTCCTCATGGTTTGCATTATTAACCTCTATTCCTGCTTCAGGACACAATTTAAATGCTACCATGTCTGCAAGGTTTTTTGTCTTGACTCCCCTTGCTATATAAGGGCGTAATTATAATCTCTCAACACACTCATTGCTTTTTCTCTGTGCTCCTTATTGCAGTTTATTGCTAAACATTAATTTCTGTGGTTGTTCAATAGGCCTTTCTCTCATCAAACTATATGCCTCATGAGACCAGGGAACCAAATATCTCATTTGTTTATATCCTACCCTCAGAATATAGCACAGAATTTGGCATATAGTAATTACCAATATGTATGAGATAGATATTCAGAGATGTTAAGCTAATTGCCATGGTAAGACTTAAATTTCAAGAGATCCAGGTAGTGACATTGAGGAGAATGAAATAGATAAGGGCAGCCCTCCTAGTAAGGGAAGGATTTTTAGAAGCTATTGCAGCAATCTGAGCAAGATATAAGAGACGCTGAACCAGGAAAATGTCCACGGAAATGGAAAAGAAATGACAGATTTTAAAGACGGTTAGGAGATATTGTGAACAGGGCTTGATGAGCAATTTAATGTGGTTATATAAGGTGAGAAAGGAGCCAGAATGACTTCCAGTTTATGTTGTGAACAACAGAGAACAGTGATGCTATTAATAAGGTCAATGGCATATAAAAAGAAGATAATTTTGAAAGAAGTAGATGAGGATAGTTTCAGACATGTTGAGTTCAAGTTCCTGTGATACATGCAAGCAAAGATGTCTGGTTGGCATTTAGATACACATCAAGATAAATTGGAAGTTTTCTGAGTGCCACTGGGATCAAATGAGAGAGAATAAAATATTTCATGAGGTAAAGAGAATCGTGTTTAAGAATGGTAGAGAAAATTATAATATTATCAATAAATACCTTCTAAAAACCTATGAAGATGTAAGCTTCTTAAAAAGTAAACACAGACAAAAATAATAGGAAGGAATACAACAGTGGCAAAAGATGCCAACAAAACTTACAGATGCATTAACGCATAATAAATAATTTTAAGTAGTAAAGTCAAATTTGCCAATGAGATACAAGCCAATTGAACCTCCAAAATTAAAAAAAAAAATTATGCAGAAGGCAAAGATAAAAGGTAGGGCTGGAAACTAGATCATTAACTAAAATGTTAAGGTTCTCAAACTTATAACCAGATAAATACCTCTCCTTGGCCTAGGTAGGAGAACAGTTTTTATTTTTATTTATTTTCATTTATTATAATAATAATTATTATTATTATTTGAGACAGTCTCACTCTGCTGCCCAGGGTGGAATGCAGTGATGCAGTCTTGGCTCACTGTAACCTCTGCCTTCCCAGTTAAAACAATTCTCCTGCCTCCGCCACCCAGGTAGCTGGCATTACAGGTATGCATCTCCATGATGGGGTTTCACCATGTTGGCCAGGCTGGTCTTGAACTCCTGACCTCAAGCGATTTGCCCACTTTGGTCTCCCAAAGTTCTGGGATTACAGGTGTGAGCCACCACACCCAGCCAAGAACAGTTTTTAGTCTTTAAAACAACTGAACCAGAGACATTATGGGTCATGGGACAAAAGGTATGGCAGAAAGCAAGTGTAAGTATGCAAGCTGAACCAAACAGAAACTAACAAGTCTACAGGTTTAACCAGAGACCACTAGCTGCCTTTATTGGCTCAATACCCAAATACAACCAGATTTACATATCTGAAAAGACTTGTAGGTACTGAATTTTGAGGATTATATGATGAAATGGTCTTGTCCTCAAATGATCAACACAAAGTGAAGCCCAGTGTTCAACAAGCCGTGCCCCAATACACAAAGTGTTCATTATTCCAATATTGTTAGATATCCAAGGAACAACAAACATGAGAAGAGAGTATACAACATGAAAAAAATCAACAACATGAAAGAGGAAAAAATATTGTTGAAATACTGTGACTGACACACTCATTGAGATAAAAGAAGATAACTATATTCTTAAAACACCACATTCCTAAAACATATCATTCAAAAAAAAAATGAACCAGAAAAAGAAAAATTTGGAGAATAAGAAAAACTTTTTAGAAATTAAATTACATAGCTAAAATTAAAACTGTTATAAAATAATTGAAGACAAAGTCTGGGAACAAATGAAAAGACAAAAATATAAAAACTGGAGAAAAAATAATCAGGATTAATTTAGGAAGTCTAAAAATTGATTAATAGGAATTCTACAAAAAGATAATGGAGATGACAAAATCTCTTAGTAATTGCTTGTCCTTAGAGGATATTATTTCTCCTTCACTTATGAAGCTTAGTTTGGCTGGATGTGAAATTCTGGGTTGAAAGTTCTTTTCTTTAAGGATGTTGAATATTGGCCCCCACTCTCTTCTGGCTTATAGGGTTTCTGCCAGGAGATCTGCTGTTAGTCTGATGGGTTTCCCTTTGTGGGTAATCCTACCCATTTCTCTGGCTTCCCTTAGCATTTTTTCTTTCATTTCAACCCTGGTGAATCTGACAATTGTGTGCCTTGGGATTGCTCTTCTTGAGGAATATCTTTGTGGTGTTCTTTGTATTTCCTGGACTTGAATATTGGCCTGCCTTGCTAGGTGGCTTGCATTTTCTTACATAATTTCTACAAAAATGCTGTAAGTTTTAAAATCCTCACTTTTATAGATAGGTTTGAACAAAGCACATTCATCACATTATGTCATGAATTGGGGTTCAAACCAGATTTGTCTGTTTCTACAGCCTGTCCTCTCACCTGCTGTACTATATTGACCTTATTTGAGCTGCAGTATGCCTGTGTGAATGAAGGGAAATGAGAGGCTGCAGCAGTTATTCACAAAGCTGAGCATGGGGGTGGGGTGCAGAGTGGCTCTTTTTGTAGAGGGAGATGATTTGACATCTTAGATGATGTAGGGGTTCATTTTTCAACTAAATCATTCACTTAGTTATTTTTCATTCAGATTATTTGTATTCATTCAAATTTTCATCTAGCAAGGGAACTACTTTTAATTTCCCTATGTAAAATAAACTTTTTTTCGAGATGGAGTCTCACTCTGTCACCTAGGCTGGAGTACAGTGGCATGATCTCAGCTCACTGCAGCCTCCACCTTCTGGATTCAAGCAATTTTCCTGCCTCAGCCTCCCTAGTAGCTGGGACTACAGGGGTACACTGCCATGCCCGGCTATTTTTTTTTTGCATTTTTAGTAGAGACGGAGTTTCATCATGTTGGCCAGGATGGTCTTGATCTGCTCTCATGATCCGCCGGCCTTGGCCTCCCAAAGTGCTGGGATTATAGGGGTGAGCCGCCACGTCCTGCCGGTAAACATAATTTTTACTAAGTGGGTTGTATCTTGAATGAAACCCGGTATCTTTCACTGTTAATTGCTCCATTTAAGTTTTGGGAGGGTAAAACAATAACAAGGCATTTGTATGGTGCTTTGTAATTAGTTGAGCATTTTCCAATTCATTGCCCGCAATGTAACAAGGCAGATATTGGTACCTCTATTTCATTGATGAGAAAACAAATTTAGGGAGTTGTGTGACCTTTTCTAAACCTTCAGACTCCACATCTTATGCTCCATTCCTTAGAATTCTTTAAAAAGCAGTTGAATGGTGGTGGTAGAAAGGTGAGCAGAGTTGTGCTATAATCAAATAGAGATGAGCATTAACAATGGAAGTAAACTGCCAGGTGTAAGAAGTATAATGAAGTCATTCAAAGCTACTAATAATTTTATAGGACAGTGGTTCTCACCCTATTTTTTTAGCTGTAGAATGGGTGTCACCATCACCATTGCCTGCAGCATGTTTGTGTTGATGATTATTTCTTTTTCTCTTTTCTTCTGTTACTGTGGGGGGAATATCATTGATCGATTTTCTAATTTTAACTCAATCTTGCATTCCTGGAATAAACCCAGCTTCATGGTTATATATTCTTGTGTGTTGCCAGATTTGATTCACTCTTATTCTATGTATTGTTTGCACCTGTATTTATGAGAATTGCTGTAATTTTTATAGCAATGTGCTTATTGGGTTTTAGTATCCAGGCTGTGTTGCTGCTTTGCTGCTATCAAAAGAGTTGGCATTTCAACCTTTTCCTTTTTAAAAATGTTCTGTAAGATTTCATGTAAGATTGATGTTGTTTCTCCTTAAATAGTAGGAAGAATACCATAGTGAAGTCATCTAGGCCTGCAATTTTCTTTTGGAAAAGATTTTAAATTATGAATTAAATTCTTTAAGTGCATATATTAATAATAGCCCTCAAATTTTCTATTTCTTCTTGTGTCACTTTTGCTAATTTGTGTTTTTCAAGTCAAGTTTTGGTTAGGGTTCTCCAAAGAGACAGAACTGATGGGTGATGTGTATATGCATACATATGTGTACACATGTACACACACATATGCTGAAGAAGGGAATGATCAGGGGTATTTGCTCATGTGGTTAATGAGGCTGAAGCTGCACCTATAAGCTGGAGAACCAGGGAAGCTAGGAGCATAGCTCAGTCCAAGTCCAGAGGCCTCAGAACTAAGGAAACCAGTGGTGTAGCTCTTAGTCTGATGGTGAAGGCCCAAGAGTCCTGGAGACACTGGTGCAATTTACAGAGTTCAAAAGCCAGAGAACCTGAAGTTCTGATGTCCAAGGTCAGGAGAAGAAAGACATCCTGGCTCCTGCAGGAGAGCAAGTGAGAATCTGTTCTTACTTCACCTTTTTGTTACACCTCTGGGCCCCAAGCAAAGTGGATGATATCTACTCACATTGAGGGTGGATTTTCCCCATTCAGTCCCCTGACTCATATGCCAGTTTCCTGTAGAAACACCCCCCCACACACACTTGGAGCAGCCCAATATTTCCAATCAAATGCCAAACCACCTGGGTTTCCCTTTGAGCAGAAGAGCAGTGGGCTTAGTGGTTACTCTGAAAGTAATTAATGTAATAATTGAGGACAAATGGCACTTTGCCAGCTATCTGGGAACCCTTTAATCCAGGCAAGTTTGGCACCCAGAATCATTGATTATTCATTTTATTTAAAATTTCTAAGTAATGGTATGAAGTTGCTTATAACATCTTCATATTATGTTTTTAATATCCCTAAGGTCTTGAATGCTGGCTGTCTTTCCATTCTTCATATATGTAGTTATTTCTCTTTTTATTTTAATTAAAATTGCCAGGGTTGAATCAGTCTTGTAGGTCTTTTCAAAAACATCAGTTGTTGACTTTTGTGATTTTTTTCTCTAATATGAAATTATTCTTACTTTGTTAATTTATGTTCTTATTTTAATTGCTTTCTTCTTTCTTTCTTTCTTTTTTTTTTTTCCTGAGACAAAGTCTTACTCTCTTGCCCAGGCTGGAGTGCAGTGGCATGATCACAGCTCACTGCAGCCTTGACCTCCTGGGCTCAAGCAGTCCTCCTGCCTCAGCCTCCTGATTAGCTGGGAGAACAGGCACACACCACCAGACATAGCTAGTTTTCGTATTTTTTGTAGAGACAAGGTTTCACCATGTTGGCCAGGTTGGTGTCAAACTCCTGGGCTCAAGCAATCCACTATCTTGGCTTTTCAAAGTGCTGGGATTATAGGTATAAGCCACAGCATTTGGTTTTAATTGCTTTCTTCTTTCTATTATTTGTCAGTTTAATATTCTGTTATTTTATTTTAATTTCTTGTGATACATTCTTGTATCACTAATTTTTCTACTTTCTTTTATAATACATATAAAATATTTTAAAACTAATAATGAAAATATGAATTATTGTACAATAATTTCTACTTCTAAAATATTGTATATATTTTCTACATTCTTCTGTATTGTACAATAAAGAAGAAAGTAGAAATGACTTCAGCTGCTTAAAGGGAAACTTACCAACTTTATATATATATATATATATATGCATTATGAAAGAAGAAAGTAGAAAATATGTATGATATTTTGAAAGAAAGTAGAAATTGTTGTACAGTAATTCATATTTTCATTGTCATTAGCTTAAAAATATTTCCTAACTTCTGTTATAAGTTTTTCTTTGATCCATGGGTTATATAGAAAATAATTTCTTAGTCTGAAACATTTGGGAATCTTCTAAATTATCGTTTTTGTCAGTGATGTCTACATTAATTTCACTGTAGTAAAAGAACAGGTTCTAGATCATTCAATCCTTTGATATTTATTGAGTTTTTAAAATGACTCATCATATAATCAATTTTTGACAAACGTTCTACATACATTTTATTTTCATTTTTATTTTTTTGAGACGAAGTCTCTCTCTGTCGCCAGGCTGGAGTGCAGTGGTGTGATCTCAGCTTATGGCAACCTCTGCCTCCCGGGTTCAAGCGATTCTCCTGTTTCAGCCTCCTGCGTAGCTGGAACTATGGGCACACACCACAATGCCCAGCTAATTTTTGTATTTTTGGTAGAGATGGGGTTTCACCATCTTGGCCAGGATGGTCTCCATCTCTTGACCTCATGGGCTCCCAAAGTGTTGGGATTACAAGCGTGAGCCACTGTGCCCAGCCTTCTGCATACATTTTAAAAGAAAGTTCATTCTACATGTATTAAGTGCAGTGTTAACTATATGTAGAGTGGGTTAAGTTTGTCAATTATGTTGTCAAATGTTTCATATCTCTGCATCTTTTTGTCTGACTCTTTAATCATTCACTGAGAGAGAAACATTAAAATCTCCCAGTCTGTGGATTTTTTTTTTCTTTTTTTACTTTTAGAGCTATGTTGCTAGGTGAAGTAATTTAAAATTATTTTATCTCCCTGAAGGATCAACTCTTTTATAATCTTTAAATGTCTGTCTTCATTTCTATTAATGCTGTTCACCTAATTTGCTTGATATTTAGTATAGCTATACTTGCTCTGTTTTGGTTAATACTTATATGATACATCTTTTCCAATCATTTTACTTCCAACATCTCTGTGTACTTAAATTTTCCGTATTTCAATATGCAAGCATAATATAGTTGTTTTAAAAAATGTAGTCTATTAATCTGTGCGTTTTAACTGGATAATTTAGTAACATATTTATTGTAATTACTAGTTTGGCTCATTTATACTAAATGTAATTATTACCGTATTTGGGTCATAGATTTAAATACAGCACATTACTATCTGTATTCTATTTGTTGTATCTCTTTTCTGTTTGTTATTTTTGTTATTCTGGTTGTTTTGGATATGGAAACCTTCTGATTTTAGCCACATTTTCACTTCTACTTCAAAGTTGCCTCATGCATGCCTCCAATTCATAAGACTTTCTGGGTATAAACTAGTGGTATAAAGTAGACATAATAATAATAATTTTTTATTGTCTCATTTCCTCTCTCTACTAGCTAGTTACTATTATATGCTTTTATTATCCTTCTAGTGATTATTTTAGAAATTAAAATACGCATCCTTGGCATTTTGGAGACTACTACAAATTAGCTCTTGTCTATATTTTCTATCTTTTCATCTTTGTGTGTTCAGTGAGAACATTTTATTTAAATCTCCCTTGTTTTTCACTAATTTTCTCTTAGATTTATTCTGCTTTTAAACCTTTCTATTTAATTCCTTATTTTAGTTATTGTATTTTCAGTAGCAAAATTTTTATTTGACTTTTTTTTTTTTTAAAAAACAGAGTCTTGTTCTGTTGCCCAGGCTGGAGTTCAGTGGCATGATCTTGGCTCACTGCAACCTCCACCTCCTGGGTTCAAGTGATTCTCCTGCCTCAGCCTTGTGAGTAGCTGGGACTACAGGTATATGCCACTGTGTCTGGCAATCTTTTGTTGTTGTTGTTGTATTTTTAGTGGAGACAGGGTTTCACCATGCTGGCCAGGCTGGTCTCGATCTCTTGACCTCAGGTGATCTGCCTGCCTATGCCTCCCAAAGTGCTGGGATTACAGGCATGAACCACCATGCCTGGCCTGATTGTTTATTTGAAACAAATTTCTGTTTCCTAGTGAAACTATTGTCATCTATTTTACTGAACATATTAGTCAGTTATTTAAAAATCCGTGTTTACTTATGCTGTATCTATTTATATTTACTTTTATATTTATTTTTAATAATTTTTATGGAATGCAAATATTGGGTATAAAAAATTTAAGAGCCATTCAATGATAGCTTCCTCTAGAAAGGATTTCATTTTCTTCTGGCAGGCAGATATAGGAGTGACAGATCACTGAGCTGATTTGAGGCTGTTTCTGTCTTTGTGAGATCTGCTCTATTTTCATTTTGCCTTTACTCCTAGGGCACACCCTGGGATGTTAGCAAGGCTGGCCTTGAATTCCAGTTTGTATGTTTTCAACACAACAGGGCTGCTGAAACTTTTTATTTTCGAGTCTTTCAGTTGTTACTTTCTGCTTAGCTTTTCACGAAGAGTATTAGACTAAATCCTGTACAAGTCTTCTGTTTTTCTACATCTCCCAGTAAACCGTGGCTGTCTTGATGACTTAGAACTCCAGACTTGTTTCTCCAGCTCTGTGAGACTACTCCAAACCCTTCACAGTGACTTTCTGCCTGGTTTTCACCCTCTTACTCAAGGCATCTAACTGACACACATTTCAGAGGAAAAGGCACAAAGAAAGATTGTTTTGCCATCATATATGTATATTTTCTTGCCTTTAACCACTCAATCCACTGGTTGCTCTCCGGTGTCTTCCAGCAGCATCTAAACAATTACTGTGATTTTACAGTGTTCCTACTGGGAAGAGCTGGTCTTATATGAACAACACTGTAAAAGAAACAGAAATTCTTTTGTTTTGATTTCGTGGATATTTCTTTTCTTTTGAAACTTTTTTGTCTTTATTGTTCATGTCAAAGATTTTCTTTTTCTTTTATTATGCTTTAAGTTCTGGGGTACATCTGTCTCGCTCTGTCGCCTAGCCTGGAGTGCAATGGTGCGATCTTGGCTCACTGCAACCTCTGCCTCCGGGTTCAAGTGATTCTCCTGCCTCAGCCTCCTGAGTAGCTGGGATTACAGATGCATGCCACCATGCCTAGCTAATTTATGTATTTTTAGTACAGATGGGGTTTTATCATGTTGGTCAGGCTGGTCTCGAACTCCTGACCTTGTGATCTACCTGTCTCAGCCTCCCAAAGTGCTGGGATTATAGGTGTGAGCCACTGCATCTGGCCAGAGATTTTCTTATATGTGGTAATTATTAAAGAAAAAATTATTCAGGACACTTGTTAAAGATAGTAAGTCAGACTGTATTTAAAAGGGGACCATGGCTGGGCATGGTGGCTCACACCTGTAATCCCAGCACTTTGGGAGGCCAAGGCAGGCAGATAACCTGATGTCGGGAGTTCAAGACCAGTCTGGGCAACATAGTGAAACCCCATCTCTACTTAAAGTACAAAAGTAGCTGGGCATGGCAGCGCATACTTGTAATTCCAGCTGCTCAGGAGGCTGAGGCAGGAGAATTGCTTGAACCCTGGAGGTGGAGGTTGCCGGGAGTCGAAATTGTGCCACTGCACTCCAGCCTGGGCAACAAGAGCAAAACTCCGTCTCAAAAAAAAAAAAAAAAAAAAAATAGAGGAGAACCATGGCTATAGGTATGGGGTCTGCTGTGATGGAATTTCTCTGTACAGGAGAGAGATCAGGCTCAACTCCAAATACAATAAGAACAAGGAAGGATTTATAGCCAATGAGTGGAGGTTGGGGGAAGCAATGGCTAGACAATTTCTTACAGACATTAAGGGTAGTGGCATTTTTGCAAGAATGACCTTACAGCATGCTTGCTGAAGGCAGGCCACGATGGATAGAGATATAGAGGGTGGAGGATGTTCACTAAGCTAACTTTAGCAGGATTTTTGCTTGAATTGAATTCTATAAGGACAGAGGGGGAAGCCCAACACTGGATCTAGACAGAAAAGACTCAGAGGAGACTGACTCAAGTTTGGTCACAGGAGAGAGTCCTTGTCACCATTTTTTTTTTTTTTGGCAGATCTCTTGCCCAGGCTGGAGTGCACTGGTGCGATCTGGGCTCACTGCAACCTCCACCTACCGGGTCCAAACAACTCTCCTGTCTCAGCCCCCAAGTAGCTGGACTACAGGTGCACACCACCACACCCAGCTAATTTTTGTATTTTTATTACAGACAGGGTTTCACCATATTGGTCAGGCTGGTCTTGAACTCCTAACCTCAGGTGATCCACCTGCCTCAGCCTCCCAAAGTGCTGGGATTACAGGCATAAGCCACCACGCCCAGCCCCTTGTCATTATCTTAAGTTGAAGAATGTGGCGCTGCAACGCTAAGTGTGGCAGGGCTTCCTAACCTGAAGGCTGTGTTCCAAGGTGTTTAACTGTGGGCATCTCGGAAATTTCTCTGGGTCTTTTTACCAAATTGTTTATATTTGTGAGACTCTTTCTTAAAATCCTAGTTTCTTGGGGGGAAAATCCACTAATCTCTTGCCTAAGGGCATTAGCCTGACTGCCCATGGTGCAAGGGAGCAGAGGGGAACATCCAGGGTTGAGTTTGAAGATTCCTGTTTCCAGCATGAAAACCATGCAGGCTGTCACTGCATTCCCTGCAGAAAATACACTTCTTATCTTCTGGGTATGTAGGAGGGCATCTACAGGGTTTCATTTGCTGCTCCTTGGGAAGACTTTCAGCCAATGCTTCTGATTTTAGCTGTACCTTCACCCCTACTCTGTATGCCCTGTGAATCAGCGTGCATTGGTAACCCCACTGTGATGGTTAATATTAGGTGTCACCTTGATTGAGGTGTTACCTAGTTGGCTGGTGAAGCACTGTTTCTGGGTGTGTCTATGAGGGTGTGACCAGAGGAGGCTGACATGTGAGACAGTGGACAGGGAGAGGATAACCCACCCTCATTGGTGGCATGTGTGATCAGTGGCCGATGAGGCTTTGGACAAAGCAGGTGGAAGAAGGGGGATATGTCATTTGTTTTCTGTGTTTAGTCTGTTTGTTAGTCCATTTTCACAGTGCTGTAAGGAAATAGCCAAGGGAGGCCTCAGGAAACTTACAGTCATGGCAGAAGGCAAAGGAGAAGACAGGACCATCTTCTCCTGGTGGCAGGAGAGAGAAGAGTAACACAAGAAAGGGGAACAGCCCCTTATAAAACCATAAGATCTCATGAGAACTCAGTGACTATCATGAGGACAGCATGGGAGAAACTGACCCTATGATCCAGTCACCTCTCACCAGGTCTCTCCTTAGACACATGGAGTTTATGGGGATTGCAATTCAAGATGAGATTTGGGTGGGGACACAATGAAACCATTTCAGTCTGTTGTTGCATTGTTATAAAGGAATACCTGAGGATGGGTAATTTGTAAAGGAAAGAAGTGTAATTAGCTCCTGGTTCTGTAGCTGTACAGGAGGCATGGTATTGGCATGGCATCTGCTTCTGGTGAGGCCTCAGGGAACCTCCAGTCGTGGTGGAAGGGGATAGGAGAGTAAGTGCATCACATGGTGAGAATGAGGGCAAGAGAGAGGAGGCTGGAGAGGTGCCACACCCTTTAAAATGACCACATCTCAGCCGGTGCAGTGGCTCATGCTTATAATCCCAACATTTTGGGAGGCCAGTGCAGTTGGATCACAAGGTCAAGAGATCGAGACCAGGCTGGCCAACATGGTGAAACCTTGTCCCTACTAAAAAAATACAAAAATTAGCTGGGTGTGGTGGCACATGCCTGTAGTCCCAGCTACTTGGGAGACTGAGGCAGGAGAATCGCTTGAACCTGGGAAGCGGAAGCTGCAGTGAGCCAAGATCTTGACACTGCACTCTAGCCTGACAACAGAGACTCTGATCTCAAAAAAACTACCAGATCTCACGTGAACTCAGAGATCAAGAACTCACTCATCACCAAGAGGATCACATTAAGCCATTCATGAGGAATCCACCCCGTGTTCCAATCACCTCTTACCAGGCCCCCCCCCGCCCCCATCACTAGGGATACGTTTCCATATGAGATTTATAGGGGACAAACATCCAAACCACATCACTTGCTGGGTGAGCTTGCTCTCTCTCTTCTGGTGCTGTGCCATGGCGGATGCTTGGCTTCCTTTCCTCCTGCCCTTGGACATCAGACTCCAGGTCATTTGACCGTTGGACTCTGGGACTTGCACTGGTGGCCTCCTGGTGGCTCTTGGGCCTTCAGCCTCAGACTAAGAGCAGCACTGTCAGCTTCCCTGGGATTTGGCCTGAGCCACACTACTGCTTCTCTCTTTCCCTGCTTGCAGACAGCCTATTAAGTGACTTGACCTTGTGTCACGTGAGCCAGTTCTCCATAATGAACTCACTGTTATATACACATATATCCTATTGGTTCTGTCCCTCCAGAGAGCCCTGATCTGCATATCCACTCGGTAGTCCAGTGCCAGTCTCTCCAGCCTACTGGGTCAAGCAGCTCTCTGGCTCCATCATTCAATTGCTGCAGTTTCCTCCTATATCCCTTCTGAATTGGTGGAGATTTCTGATACTTATTTACCATCCTATTAGTGGGATTTCAGGAGGAAACTATGTTAATGCATGTGTCCAATCTGCCATTTTTTGGAGGTTTACAATAATCTTAAATACTAAAAATATTTCCTTAAAGATTAATAGATTTGATATCTTCACCACATAAAAATGTTTACCCCAGTTGCCAACCCAGAAAATTTTTCCTAGAGACTTGAATTACTGACTTATTAGTACCAGAAACCCTAAATGTAGTACATTTTTTCCTATTTCCTAAGAGAATAATTTCATATAACAACTCAAGTTCAGGGATCAGTTATGGGGCTCGGGGTTGAAACTTGAAATGTCTATTTCTAGATTCTTGAGAAATCACCACACTGTCTTCTACAATGGTTGAATTAATTTATACTCCCACCAACAGTGTAAAAGTGTCCCTATTTCTCCACATCCTCTCCAGCATCTGTTGTCTCCAGATTTTTTAATGATCGTCATTCTAACTGGCATGAGATTGTATCTCAGTGTGGTTTTGATTTGCGTTTCTCTAATGATCAGTGATGCTGAGCATTTTTCATATGTTTGTTGGCTGCATAAATGTCTTCTTTTGAAAAGTGTTCATATCCTCCACTCACTTTTTTATGGAGTTGTTTTTTTCTTGTAAATGTGTTTAAGTTCTTTGTAGATTCTGGATATTAGCCCTTTGTCAGATGGGTAGATTGCAAAACTTCTTTCCCATTCTGTTGGTTGCTGGTTCACTCTAACGGTAGTTTCTTTTGCTGTGCAGAAGCTCTTAAGTTTAATTGGATCCAATTTGTCTATTTTGGCTTTTGTTTCCATTACTTTTGGTGTTTTAGTCATGAAGTCCTTTCCTATGCCTATGTCCTGAATGGTATTGCCTAGGTCTTCTAGGATTTTTATGGTGTTAGGTCTTATGTTTAAAACTATCTAACTGACTGTCTATCTATCTATCATCTATCTATCTATCTATCTATCTATCTATCTATCTATCTATCTATGTATAATTGCACTGTAGATTCTGGGGTACATCTGCAGAACATGCTGGATTGTTGCATAGGTACCTACATGGTAATGTGGTTTGTCCATCTGGAGTTAATTTTTGGTTAAGGTGTAAGGAAGGGGTCCAGTTTTACCTTTCTGCATGTGGCTAGCCAGTTTTCCCAAACCCAAAGGATTATAAATCGTTCTATTTTAAAGACACATGCATACGTATGTTCATTGCAGCACTGTTTACAATAGCAAAGACTTGGAACGAACCCATCAATGATAGACTGGATAAAAAAATGTGGCACATATGCACCATGGACTATGATGCAGCCACAAAAAAGGATGAGTTTATGTCCTTTGCAGGTACATGGATGAAGTTGGAAACCCTCATTTTCAGCAAACTGACACAAGAACAGAAAACCAGATACCTCATGTTATCAGTCATAGGTGGGTGTTGAACAATGAGAACATATGGACACTGGGAGGGGAACATCCCACAACAGGGCCTGTTGGGGGGTGGGGTGCTGGGGGAGGGATAGCACAGGGTAGAGGGATTGGGGAGGGATAACATTAGGAGAAATACCCAATGTAGATGACAGGGGGATGAATGCAGCAAACCACCGTGGCATGTGTATACCTATTAACAATCTTGCACCATCTGCACATGTACCCCAGAACTTAAAGTATAATAATAATAAAAAAAGAAACTTGAAATGTCACATAAAATTATTTTATTGGAATATTAAACATAAAACATTTTTGGATGCTACGTAGGGTCACAGTATGTTTTAACTGAGTTTCTTCAGTACAAAATACCCGTCTCTACCAAAATAAATAAATAAATAAATAAACTTCTGAATCTGTCCTGGTAGGAGTTTATGCCACGGGAGCTGTTCATCATTTCAAACAATGTCATTCAGTGTTAGAATCTTGATCTCACCTCACAGAGAGTGTCATTGATTTTTTTTTTTTTTTCTGAGATAGAGTCTCGCACTGTCACCCGGGCTGGAGCGCAATGGTGTGATCTTGGCTCACTGCAACTTCTGCCTCCCGGGTTCAAGTGATTCTCCTGCCTCAGCCTCCCAGGTAGCTGGGATTACAGGTGCCCACCAACGTGCCTGGCTAAGTGTGATTGAATTTTAAAGCAAAAGAATGTAGAGTGTATACATTGATGATGCATTGGGAAACAGAAGCTGGAGAGTATCCTCTATTTGAAGTTACTCAGTTGCTCTAGAAATTCAAAGTGGAAACAGCTAGTGACACTGATCATGCATTTGGCCTCCTGGAGAACAGTAGGCTCTCATCTGACAGCAGCATCACGGAAGGGGTTATGATTCCTCCAAGAGGAAAGAGCTGCAGAGAATCAACTCATGGACACTCAGAAACTTGGAACTTGGTTGGAGTCATTTATCTCGGAAAGGAGAGGAAGGAGCTGCTGAAACAGACAACAGTCTGCTAGATATTGGAGGTGAAGGTGTTCAGATGACCAGGGCTCAGGTCAAACCCCAAAAAACTCACCTTCTCCTTAGCAGAGGGACTTTTACCTTCTTCCTTGCTCTGCTGCCATTTTATACCCAAGAAATTTAACATAGAGTAACCACTTTTAGTTGAATGTAGATCGTTTTCTTTTTTCTTTTCTTTCTTTCTGTTTTTTTTTCTTTTGAGACAGGATCTCACTCTGTTGCCCATGCTGGAGTGCAGTGATGTAATCTTGGCTCAGCGCAAGCTCTGTCTCCCAGGCTCAAACGAGTCTCCAGCCTCAGCCTCCTGAGTAGCTGGGATTATAGGCATGCACCACTATCACCTAATTTTTGTTTTTTAATAGAGACGGGGTTTCACCATGTTGGCCAGGCTGGTCTTGAACTCCTGACCTCAAATGATGCATCCTCCTTGGCCTCCCAAAGTGCTGGGATTAAAGGCATGAGCCATCAAGCCTAGCGGAATATAGACTTTGCTGAGTAAGTCTCTTCTTTAGAAGCTGTAGCATTTTTCCATCTTCTGTATTGAAATCATACGGCTTTTTGTCCCTTTCTCCATATTTACTTTGTTCAATAAACACTGATAATTCTTTATGTGTGTCGGGCAATGTATTAGGTGCTCTTCCCTCTGGATTCTTTTCCATCTAAGAACTTAATTTGTACTATCACATGGGTCTCTAAGTAAAATAAATAAATAACGTAAAGATTAAGAAAGGAACTTGTCTCATAGACGTTCTTTTAAATATAGACATCCAAACTCAGAATGTCCTTATATGAGTAGGACATTCTTACTGATTTTTTCTTTTTTTGAAATGGAGTCTTGCTTTGTCGCCATGGCTGGAGTGCAATGGCACGATCTCAGCTCACTGCAGCCTCTGACTCCCAGATTCAGGGGGTTCTCCTGCCTCAGCCTCCTGAGTAGCTGGGACTACAGGCACGCTCCACCATACCCAGCTAAATTTTTGTATTTTTAGTAGAGTTGGGGTTTCCCCATGTTGGCCAGGCTGGTCTCAATCTCTTGACCTCGTGATCTACCTGCCTTGGCCTCCCAAAATGCTGGAATTACAGGCGTGAGCCACTGTGTCCTTCTGGACATTCTTACTGTAAGGAGAAGAATCCCAGTTCGAATGACATAAGCAGGGAGAGGGGAATTTTCTAGCACACGTCATTAGGAACTGAGGGATACAGCTGTATTTAGGAACTCCTGGATCTAGTACCACAAACGTGAGTGAGACTGGCCTTTTCTGTCACGTCGTCTTTCCGCTGGATTATCTTTATTTTTAGGCAAGGTTTCCCCACGCGGTTTCCAAAACAGCCACCAGCAGTGTGAGTTTACATCACACCAAAATAAACCACAAGAGAAAAAGAACATTTCTTCCAGAGAACTCTGGAAGAGTTTGGGAGGTCGTCTCCCAGTGGTAGGGCTGGGGCCATTTGCCAGCTCCTGACCTGGTGGTTATGCCCCAGGAAGTGTCACGTGCTCCCTCCTGGGATCAGGGAGAGGTGTAGTCCCCCTGAACCCTGGAAGCTGAGGGTGGGAAAAGACTGCTTCCTACTCTGTAAACATATACTACACGTCTGTAATGCATGTTCAACCTTTTCCTCCCCAAACCTTCCTGAGACTTGAGGCTTATGTGCTCTTCACCCATTTCTACCTCCGAACAGAGACTCATTAGTCCTGGCTTGGCCCCTCTGGACATTATTGGTAACTGGTTGTTGGTTTGAGAGAAATTCCCCACCCAGTTTCTCCTCTCCCTTTGAGACCTCAAAGCACAGTTAATTCTGATGCAGTCACGTTCTTACACATTCTCACACAACATCTGTTATCTGCTTCCTTCCTTAAAAGCTCTCCTAGCTCTTGTTCATTTATTTCTGAGAATTCTCTCTTTTCCTTTCTTCATTTTGTGTTTGATTAGAAAGCACCCATAATCGTGGCTGATAGGTTTGAGAGTCCATAGTCTGAAATACTTACATAAAGGGAAAGTGAAGTCTTATTTTTAAAATATTTGACAAAATAGAGTCATTCTTTAAGATTTACAGGTCCTCTTCAGAATCTTCACAAAAATTCATCCTTTATTCAAGACATTTTCTAATTTGATAATTTTTAATCGATGATTGCATTATACACTCTTCCATAGTAAATTTTCCTTTAGTTTTGTTGAATTGTGGGTATTTCAAATGCGTAGCAAAATTGTTGCAGCTGCATTATTGGCTCAAAGTTCGTGGACTGAACTGTAAAACTATTAATGGTTTATAATAATTCGTCTCTACAAACATGCATTTTCTCTCTTTCTGCTAAACCTGCCATACCTCAAAAAGTCAAAATTGTAAGCACAAATTTTATTTTCTGAGATAATTTAAAATATTGATTCATTAAGACTCTTATAAAAGCCCTGCATTATGTGCTGGCTAGGGGCTGTAGAGTTGAAGGTCAGGAGTGGGTGGGGAGAGGGTCGGATTATAAAAATGGACAGAATATTGTCCCTGCCCTCCGGGAATGTATCATCCAGTAGAGAAATGAAAGTTTCAGATTTGCACTCCGAAAAGGACTGTGGAGCTGGAATAAAACCTGCATCTTAGGCCCCTATACTCCAAGCTCCTCATCATAACCAGTGTGATCATCTTAATAGTATAAGTGTTGCTAAACATCAAAGTTCAGAGGCTGCATTTGTGGTTTTGAAAGCCTGATGTGTTTGTACTTCTTTGTGTCTGTATAAGAAACTATGACTCTTAATGTTGCTTCTAGAATTTCCATCTTTGAAGCCATGGCATAAGCCCAGTGTCTCAGTACTTTGTCAACCAAAAAGTCCTCTAGATGATTTGCAAAGGGGATGGTGAATTTTTCATATAGAAGGAGTGTTCTCTTGCTCTCTGGGCTTCACTTCTCTTCCTGGGGCAGATGTATTCCTCTCTGTGCTCTGTCGTGGATAATTTCCTTTTCCTTCTGGTTGTGTCTTCCACATTCTCCCCTTGCTCTGAAAAGCCTTTGCTCACATTGATTTCAGGAGTGTGCAGGCAAGAGCAAGCCCTAGCTCAAATGCCCATGTGTCTAAAATGCTTCTCACTTTACTCTCCTCTGACTTGTGCTGTGGAAAAATTCCGAAAGTTGATAATGTCAGCGAAGGCCTTGACCATTAGAGACACACAGCAGGGGCCGGGTGGAGGTGGTAGTGTTGGTGGGGAAATGAGGAAGAATGGAATTACTAAAGAAGTGAGGCCGGCAGAGGCTGAGACTGCAGAGTCTGCTCGTCCAGAAGCACTCAGCACCTGCACTGTCTGCAGTGCCACAGTAACAAGGGCACACAGGCTTTCTGGAAATTTCAGGGCACAGCTCATGGATAGCTGTGGAGGCACCATGTGGAGGCGCCATGTCATTTTCAGTTAGTGTTAGGCCTGTAGTTATTGATTGGTGGGCTGTAACAAAATTAATTAGTTGCTGAGGCATGGGGTTGTCAAATCATGTTAAATGATTTTATATCCAATATACTGAGATCTAAATCTATTCATTGGATTCAAGATGTAATACTGTAATTAATTACTAATATTAAATTAGGGCTTTATGCCATAATATGGATTGCCATACATTTTTTAAAGTTTTTTATTTTTTTTCCCGGTAGAATGTCTAGAAATGTCTACAGCTTTTTTTTTTTGTTGTTGTACATTTATGTCTTTAGGTCAGGATTTACAAAGTTGACTGATTTTTATAAAACATGAAATTAAAAAATGGTGTAACTAACTGGCCCTTGAATAGGTTTTTGAGGAACACAGACTCTTTTCAACTCATCGGAGGATGAGTATTCCAAAACAGTGATAGGACAGAGGCAGTGGCTCATGAATATAACCCCAGCATTTTGGGAGGTGGAGGCGGGTGGATCACTTGAGCTCAGGAGTTCAAGACCAGCCTGGCCAACATGGCAAAACCCCGTCTCTACTAAAAATATAACAATTAGCCAGGCGTGGTGGCACATTTAATACCAGCTACTCAGGAGGCTGTGGTATGAGAATTGCTTGAACCTGGGAGGCAGAAGTTGCAGTGTGCGCAGATCGCACCACTGCACTCCAGCCTGGATGACAGAGCTGAGGCTGTCTAAAAATAATAATAATTAATACTAATAAAACAGTAACAGAAAAGCATTATTCATTTTCAGAAGGTAAAGCATTCTTAATACCATTTCCCAAATAAATTACTTTCTGTTTGAAATCTGCAAAG
Organism: Cacajao melanocephalus; assembly: GCA_963573385.1. Classification (NCBI taxonomy): domain Eukaryota; kingdom Metazoa; phylum Chordata; class Mammalia; order Primates; family Pitheciidae; genus Cacajao; species Cacajao melanocephalus. Next base: position 72,182 of record CAUYLG010076420.1, read on the forward strand.
GAAGTCAAGGAGGGAAAGCAAGCAGAAAAGCCAAGTGAGGCCTTCGGAAGCTCTCAGTCCAGGCTCACAGGAGCGTCCGCAGCTCTCAGTCCAGGCTCACAGGAGGGTCTGCAGCTCTCAGTCCAGGCTCACAGGAGGGTCCAACTCTCAGTCCAGGCACACAGGAGGGTCCGCAGGTCTCAGTCCAGGCTCACAGGAGGGTCCGCAGCTCTCAGTCCAGGCTCACAGGAGGGTCCAGCTTTCAGTCTAGGCTCACAGGAAGGTCTGCAGCTGTTAGTCCAGGCTCACAGGAGGGTCCGCAGGTCTCGGTCCAGGCACACAGGAGGGTCCGCAGGTCTCAATCCAGGCTCACAGGAGGGTCCGCAGCTCTCAGTCCAGGCTCACAGGAGGGTCCGCAGGTCTCAGTCCAGGCTCACAGGAGGGTCCACAGGTCTCAGTCCAGGCACACAGGAGGGTCCAGCTCTCAGTCCAGGCTCACAAGAGGGTCCAGCTCTTGGTCCAGGCTCACAGGAGGGTCTGCAGCTCTCAGTCCAGGCTCACAGGAGCGTCTGCAGGTCTCGGTCCAGGCACACAGGAGCGTCTGCAGGTCTCGGTCCAGGCTCACAGGAGGGTCCAGCTCTCAGTCCAGGCTCACAGGAGGGTCCGCAGGTCTCAGTCCAGGCTCACAGGAGGGTCCAGCTCTTGGTCCAGGCTCACAGGAGCGTCTGCAGGTCTCGGTCCAGGCACACAGGAGGGTCCGCAGCTCTCAGTCCAGGCTCACAGGAGGGTCTGCAGCTCTCGGTCCAGGCTCACAGGAGGGTCTGCAGGTCTCAGTCCAGGCTCACAGGAGGGTCCAGCTCTCGGTCCAGGCTCACAGGAGCGTCTGCAGGTCTCGGTCCAGGCACACAGGAGGGTCCGCAGCTCTCAGTCCAGGCTCACGGGAGGGGTCCACAGCACGGGAGAGTCATGGTGTCCTCGTTCCTACCTGGGGAGTGGGCAGTGGGATGTGAAGACAAGAAGGAAGGTGCAGGGCTGTCTTTTCCTGTGTCTACTATCTTCATCAGGGCTGACCATCCTTCCTTTGAACTGTTGAAAATGACTCTTCACCATCAGGCCACTACTTGTTGCTCCTGATTGTAATTCCACTTGTTCAAGGAATTGCCTCCCTCCTTCCCTCCCTCCTTCCCTCCCTCCTTCCCTCCCTCCTTCCCTCCCCCTTCCCTCCCTTCCTTCCTTTTGACAGAGTCTCACTCTGTCGCCCAAGCTGGAGTGCAGTGGCACAATCTCGGCTCACTGTAACCTCTGCCTCACAGGTTTTAACAGTTCTCCTGACTCAGCCTCCTGAGTAGCTGGGATTACAGGCGCACGCTGCCACCACACCTGGCTAACCTTTTGTATTTTAGTAGAGACGGGTTTTTGCCGTGTTGCCCAGGCTGGTCTCCAACTCCTGAGCTCAGGCCATCCACCTGCCTTGGCCTCACAAAGTGCTAGGATTATAGGTGTGAGCCACTGCGCCCGACTAAGGAATTGCCTTTCTAAATGGCAGGTGTGATCTGGTGTCCACAGGGACCATGCTGTGGGCACTGGTGTCACTACAGTGACTGATGATTGATTGGCTGATGTTGTACGTCCTTTCTTCTGTGCCACGTTCATGTGCGTCTTTTGTGATCTGAAAGCTCCTTTGATGAGGAGAGAGATCTGATAGCACCAGTCCCTTGCTTTGAAAGCTTTGAGGGTACATCTGCTTAGGGATTGATGGCACATGTATCTGTGTGGCATTCCAGACCTCTCCTAATGTCAACTGACACTTTCTCTTAGCCTCGCAGCTCACCTTCTTAAACCTCACCCCCAGGCTGAGCTGTTAGTGCTTGCGGCCTTCCTCACCTCTCCCAGTCATTGCTAAGTGGGTCTTTCTCTTTGGAGTGCATTCCCAACCCTCCCCTACATAATGCTCTTCTTCAGTCTTTGGAACACAATACCTCCTTTGTGATGCTTTTCTTTGACCACTGATCTCCCAGAAAAGCATCTTGCTTCCTGGTGTTTCCCCATGCTCTGGTGGAATTTTGTTTATCACTGTTCTATTTCTCATTACAATGTAGTCACTGGGTGTGTTTATGCGTTCAGGTGTTCAGGAGGACTGTGAAGGTGAGAAATGTGTCTTCTTCACCTGAGAATGTCATTGGGCAGAAAATTTTATCTTGCACAAAACCTTAAATAGTTTCAGTTTCCTTATTCAAGTTGTATGGCCTCAAATTACAATATAACAAAACTACCTCATTTGACCCACAAGAAGAGCTTGAAAATATTAATGGGATGAATGGATGAGAACGTGGTGATGAAGATTTTCGAGGAGGGATTTGTATCATGTACCTTTGGAGAGGCAGTGAAGCTAGGGCTAGGGACTCATACGAGCACGTGGCATTGTGAGTTTCCAGTCTTCCCTCTGCCGTGCTTCCAGACCTCCAGGAAGCAGAGATGTCACCTGCAATGCTAGTTGCAACTCTTTAGGTGCCTGTGCAGAAAATCCAGCTCAGACTTGCTACAGGGAAGAAAACAAGAAGTGCTGGAACTCAGAGGTCCTTGCAGTAGTGGCGGTCAAGCCCCAGTGCTTGAACAATTCCCGAGATCCTCCTTTGTCCTTCCTCCTGTCTCAGCCATGCGTCTCTGGAGATGTGCTTCCTTCTCAGGTTCCATGTAGAGCCCCTGGCAGCTCATGGTTCTGAAGCTTGCAGCTTCAGGAAAGGGAGCATCTCTTTTCCGGTATCTCCAGAAATCTCAGGAATGGGTCCTAGTGGCCTAATTACGGTCAACTGCCTGTTTCTGAGTGGCCTCTGTGTATGGGGAGAAGGTAGGCAAATTGGTCAAGCTTGGAACATGGGACCATCCCTGGAACCTAAGGATCCACTGGGGCCATACTGTTTAAGCCACAGAAAGGAAGACTCAGGTAGGAGAATATGACAGTTAATCGTATGTATCAACTCAGCTGGGCTAAGCGATGCCCAGATAGCTGGCAAACTATTGCTTCTGAGTGTGTCTGTGAGGGTGTTTCCAGAACAGAGTAGCATTCGAATCAGTAGACGGAGTGAAGAAGACCCACTCTCACCAACGTGGGCCTCATCCAATCTCTTGAGGGTTTAAAAGCAGAAGGGGGAATTTACTGTCTCTATCTGAGCTGGGACATCCATCTTCTTTTGCCCTTGGATGTTAGAGCTCCTGATTTCTCTTCCTTCAGACTCTAGGACTCACAGCCATGGCTCCCCCAGGCCTCAGGCCTTTGGACTTGGGCTGAATTACGTCACTGGCTGTCCTGGGTTTCCAGCTTACAGTTGGCAGATCATGGGACATCACAGCCTCTAGAATCACGAGCCAGTTCTCATAATAAATTGCCTCCTCTGTGCCTATATGGGCTCTTTTTCTCTGGAGAACTCTCATAAGGGGAAGCATATTATAAAAGGAATAATCACAAAAGTCCGCAAGTCAGGGGCACAAAGGAGAGTAGTAGATGTCAAACCAGAGGCAAGCATGTGAAGGGTGGCTATAGAAATAACTGCAAAGTGGAGAATCTCTTGAACACAGGAGGTGGAGGTTGCAGTGAGCTGAGACCGCACCACTGCACTCAAACCTGGCACACAGCAAAACTCCATCTCAAAAAAAAAAAAAAAAAAAAAGAGAAATAGCTGCAAAGCCAGGTGTGGTGGCTCACACCTGTAATCCCAGCACTTTGAGAGGCTAAGGAAGGTGTATCACCTGAGGTCAGGAGTTCAGGACCAGCCTGGCCAATGTGGTAAAACCCTGTCTCTACTAAAAATATGAAAATTAGCCAGGTGTGGTGGTGGGCACCTGTAATCCTAGCTATTTGGGAGGCTGAGGCAGGAGAATTGCTTGAATCCGGGAGGCAGAGGTGGCAGCGAGCTGAGATTCTGCCATTGCACTCCAGGCTGGATGACAAAAGCAAGACCCCATCTACAAAAAAAAAAAAAAAAGTTTCAATAGACGTGGCAATAAGGTAGAAAGAGAAAATATGACGTTCTGCAAGCATTACCATGATAAATTTCAGTTGCCTCCAAACAAAAGACAAAAACCAAAAAAGCAGCTATCATAATACTTAAGCACTGTAGCTAGAAATACGTTTTGCATAAGTAGTCGGAATCAGCAAGAACATTAGCTTTAAGGGGGCACTTTGGGAGTGGGAGGGATGTCCCGAAGAAGCAAGGAAGGAAGATCATTCTGACAAAACGCCTCGCTTCCGCTGTTGGGTCTGTGTTACAGCTGCAACCTTGAGCATCTCCCATCCCTGAGCTGCATGACCTACCCTGTGTATCAATGGTAACCTCTTTGTCTGAAATCGTAACACATGTTGCCCTGGACGGTTATGATAATGGAGTTCAAATTGGTGGATACAGACGCTATAATTTTCACTAGGTTGTTATCCTTGTGTGGAAATTTAAAGAATCCATTAAAGACACATTTCAGGGTCTATGCAGGAAGCTGGAGAAGACTGCAGATGCTCTGATTTATCTTGGCTGTCACACCAGCTTCTCCCTACCTCAATCTATCTGTTGCACTGTGGAGAGAGCCGTCTTTCTCAAACCCCAATCTGATCACGTTGCTTTCCTGCTTAAAATCTCCTGATGGCTTTCAACTGCCATCAGACTTAGGTAAAGTCCAGAATCCTGAGTGAGGCTGTCAAAGCTTTCTTTTATTTGGCCACATTTTCTCCGTGCTCTCCACTCCAACCCCTGCTACAGACACAAAGCCATTTCCTACAACACTCAGGTCCTGCGGGCCTCTGAGCTTTGCTCTTGCTGCTTCTCCAGCCGGGAAGCCCCCTCCTCATCTTTTCTCTCTATGGCTAACCCTTGTCAACTAGGAGACCCTCACTCTATTCAGCCTCCTAGGACACCCACGGTGGAATTCATTTGTTCCCCACTCATGCTTTAAGGATCACCAGACTTACCCTGAGGGGGTTGGTCACCTTCCTGGCAAATGGGAGCACTTTACAGCATCTTTTTATTTTTTGGTCTTTTGTATCTCAATCACCTGCACAATTACTAGCACCTACTAAGCACTCAATGCACGTGTGGAATCAATACACTTCAACAAGATTAACAGTGCAATACACCTTATAGGCCGGGCGTAGTGGCTTACACCTGTAATCCCAGCACTTTGGAAAGCCGAGGTGCGTGGATCACCTGAGGTCAGGAGTTTGAGACCAACCTGAGCAATATGGTGAAACCCCATCTCTACTAAAAATACAAACATTAGCTGGGCATGGTGGTATGTGCCCGTATTCCCACCTACTCGGGTGGCTGAGACAAGAGAATTGCTTGAATCTGGGAGGCAGAGGTTGCGGTGAGCCGAGATTGCATCACTGTACTCCAGTCTGGATAAGAGAGCGAGATTCCATCTCAATGAATGATGGATGAATGGATGGATGGATGGATGGATGAATGGAGAGGTGGTCCCTTTTAGGTCCCTACCCCTGGCCCCTCCCCACCTCTGTCACTGCCAGTAGGGTCTGTAGATAGCAGGAGAGTCTTTTCCTTTTCTCACCCTCCTCTTTCTTCCCCATTCTCCATCACCCAGCCCAAGTGTCTGATGATGACCAGCACAAGGTGAGGAACCTGGAGAAAGTGAGCAGTGGGTCAGAGTGGAGACAGCTCTGCAGTGGAGAGAGAGGGTGAGGCAGGCTTCAGTTGAATGGCAAGTCAACTACCTGGATAATAAAGGGGAGAGCTTAAGGCTTTGGGATCAGACATCTGGGCTCTAATCCTGATTTCACCAGCTGAGGAAACTTGGACAAATTAAATTCTCTGCCCTTAGTGTTCTTGTCTAAATGATAGTACTACTGATAGTACCCCCTCCCACACTAAGGTGGTTGTGATATTGAATGTTCAGACAGCCTGGAGCTGAGAGCTAGGAGTTCAGGACACCTCTCTCTCTCTTTCATGCTCTCTCTCTCTCTCTGCCTCCCTCTCTCTCTATTTCACTATCTGTCTCTTTCTCTTTCTTTCCTCCCTCTCTCTACATCTCTTTCTCCCTCCCTCCTTCCCACTTTTTTGATTCTTTTTCTTCCTCTTCTTCTCTTCTTCCCTTTGTCTCCTCTGTCCCTCTCCTTCCATCTTTCTCTCCCTCCTTCTCTCACCTCTTCCTTTATTTCTTTGCCTCTCTCTCTCTTTCTGTTCCTCTACACTAAGCTTGTCCACTCGGCAGCCCAGGATGGCTTTGAATGAGGCCCAATACAAACTTGTAAACTTTTAAAACATTATGAAAGTTTTTGGTAATTTTTAAATTTAGCTCATCAGTTGTCATTCGTATCAGTGCATTTTATGTGTAGCCCAAGACAATTCTTCCAGTGTGGCCCAGGGAAGCCAAAAAATTGGGCACACCTGCGTGAGCCTACACACTCCTGGAATGACATTTCAATCTACACACATGCTTTTCTCTCTTTCCTGGTGTGCAGGCTCTTGGAAGACAGGCACTCTTTCTGCCTTTCTGCTTGGGTTTTGTTTCATTCATTCCTGTGTCCCCAGGGTGTAGCACCAGGCCTTGCCCATGCCAGACAATGAATGTTTGCTGAGTCAGTGGCTGAATAAATGAGTGCATTCGGTCAAGTTATATGTAACTTAAACTGCACTTGAGAGGCTGAGGTAGGTGCAGGTAGGAGGCTGTGCCCTGTCCCAGGAAATAGGGGTAGAAAACCAGTCACTGGGGACGCTTAGTGCTGCCCTACTTAGGGAGGCCTTGTAGGGCTTGATTTTGGAATTACTGACTTTCTTAGAAGAGGCAGCTGTGCTGGAGAAGGAGCTGGCCACTGAGCTCCAGGGAATAGACCTACCAAGGCCAGAGTTCAGTTGTGAGGGCCATAGGTCAGGATCTAGGAGGACAGATAAAGAAGGAGTGCAGCCTAAGATTTTGAATCAGGGGAGGATGCCAGGAGCCACGAAATGTCACCCAGAGACTCACTCAGAAGGGAAGGAGTAGGGTGTGGGAGACCCAGTGAGGAATGCCAGCAAGCAAATTAGTCCTTGGGTGGACCCTGAGTACAGTTAAATTATTATTAGTATTTTTTTTTTTTAGATGGAGCCTCGGTCTGTCGACAGGTTGAAGTGCAGTGGCACGATCTCGGCTCACTGCAACCTCTGCCTCTGGGGTTCAAGCAATTCCCCTGCCTCAGCCTCCAGAGCAGCTGGGATTATAGGCACATGCCACCACAACCAGCTGATTTTTGTATTTTAGTAGAGACGGGGTTTCACCATGTTGACCAGGATAGTCTTGATCTCCTGACCTCATGATCCACCTACCTGGGCCTCCCAGAGTGCTGGGATTACAGGTGTGAGCCACCGTGCCGGGCCTATTACTGTTTTTTCTGTATGTGTTATTTTTTTTTTTTTTTTTTTTTACAAGATCTTGCTCTGTTGTTCAGGCTGGAGTGCAGTGGCACGATCACCTGGGCTCAAGCTATCCTGCAGCCGCGACCTCCTGGGCTCAAGCTATCCTTCTGCTTTAGCCTCCTGAGTAGCTGAGACCACAGGCACAAGCCACCATGCCAAGTGAATCTGTTGTATTTTTTGTAAAGACAGGGTTTTGCCATGTTGTCCAGGCTGGTCTCGAACTCCTGGGCTCAAGCAATCCTCTGGTCTTGGCCTTCCAAAGTGCATCCTTAGAGTTTTGTTTGGATGTAACTTGTTGTAACGGACTGAATGATTGTGTCCCACGGATTCATATTTCTCTCAAGGTGATGGCAGTAGGAGCTGGGGCCTTTGGGAGGTGATGAGATCGTGAGAGGGGAGCAGCCGTGGATGGGCTTAGTGCCTCTGAGAGCTCAAAACAGGCCTTGGAAAGCTCAAAACAGGCCTCAGAGAGTTATCCCTTTTTCTTATACCCTGCGAGGCTACCGTGAAAAGTTGGCCCTCTGCAATCCCTGGAAGAATCCCCTGAAGAGGGCCTTCACCAGAACCCAACCATGCTGGCACCCTGATTTGGCACTGCAGTCTCCAGATTGGTGAGAAGTGAATTTCTGTTGCTGACAAGCCACCCGGCAGATGGCGTCCTGAGATGACTGGGACGCTTGTCTCGCTCACTCGCTTGCAAAGTGGTTGGGCCCCACTGGTGTCTGCACTGTTTTGGAATGTTAAAGGTTTTAAGTGGGGAAAAAAGAGCTCTGAGTAAAGTACCCATCAGGTTTTCCCCTCCTCCACTGGTGATTTTGCCAACGCTGAACATGTGAGGGCCCCAGTCACCTGATCTGTGAAAAGGAACAAAATCAGGGCTTGTAATCCTCTTCACACTTTCAAGTCTTAGGATATTTGTGGGCTGCCGGAAGCCCTTGAAAGGTAAACATGTGTCTAAAACTAAAAGTGACTGGGTGTGGTGGCTCATGTCTGTAATCCCTGCACTTTGGGAGGCCGAGGTGGGCGTATCACCTGAGGTCGGGAGTTTGAGACCAGGCTGGCCAGTGTGGTGAAACCCCATCTCTACTAAAAATACACAAATTAGCGGGGCTCAGTGGTGAGTGCCTGTAATCCCAGCTGCTTAAGAGGCTGAGACAGGAGAATTGCTTCAACCCCGGGAGGCAGAGGTCACAGTGAGCTGAGATTTCGCCATTGCAGTATAGCCTGGGCAATACAAGCGAAACTCCATCTAAAAATAAATAAATAAATATATAAAATAAATTAAAAAAACTAAAAGAGAAACTGCAGAGTTTGAGAAACTGCACAGTTACCAAGTGGCTGCTTGCTGGTCCCTCTGTCTGCTGTCCCGATGTATTTCACAGGCACACGGGCAGGGCATCTGCGCCTGGTCCACCAGATCCTCCACTGGCCTCTGCTTAGGATTACTCTGTGCTCCTCCTGGAGATGAATGTGTTATACGTTGGAGGAGGAGCACAGATGGAGAGACACAGGACCTGCGGCCCCGTCTTCCAACTGACATCGCAGCACACTATTTGTCCTTAGTTGTAGCAAAAATGGCTTTCAACCTTCAGTGCATGTGTTGGAGGTATATACTGGGATGAGCATGAGGCACTTAGGCTGTGACGACTTGGAGGTTGGGAGCTACTGGGTCGGAAGATCTCCAAGGCACTTTTTAGCTTTCGAGCTGCTTAAAAGGCAAATCCTCAATAGCAACTTTTCCATTAGTGGAATCCATAGTGGATTCCTATTAAAAACTGGGAAACTTATTACCGCCAACTGTGAGGACAATGCATGGCATTTGCATTGGAAAGCATTGCATGCAAAATGCTTCAGGAGGCTGGTACAGGTTGAGCATCCTTAATCACAAAATCCGAAATGTGAGTTCCAGCATGGAAGTTGAAGGCCTGCCACGTAGTTGCTGCTGTTTAACAGTGAATGTGGGCATGCAGGTGATGCTGCTGTGTTGTTTAGTGACCACGAACCCTTTAGTTTTTCACTGTCTTAACAGTATGTCACTTTTTATGGTTAAGTACTTACGTGTGATAAGTATAAGGAAATGATTGCTTTTGGGTCCTACAAATTCAGAGTCAGGAATGACGTGATGCCACACAAAACTTGTGAAGTTTGTATACAATGTGCATATCATCTCGGGCATGAAACTGTTAAAAATATTGCATAGGCTGGGCGTGGTGGCTCACGCCTGTAATCCCAGCACTTTGGGAGGCTGAGGCAGGTGGATCATGAGGTCAAGTGTTCGATACCATCCTGGCCAATATGGTAAAACCCTATCTCTACCAAAAACACAAAAATTGGCCTGATGTGGTGGTGCGTGCCTGTAGTCCCAGCTACTCAGGAGGCTGAGGCAGGAGACTTGCTTGAACCTGGGAGGCGAAGGTTGCAGTGAGCTGAGATTGGGCCACTGCACTCCATCCTGGTGACAGAGCAAGATTCCATCTCAAAAAAACAAACAAAAAAAATTGTATAAAGCTATCTTTAGGCTATGTGTATAAGGCACATATGAAACATAAATGAATTTTGTGTTTACACTTGGGTCCCATCCCCAATATTTTTTGTTATGTGTACGTATACAAATATTCCAAAATCCAGAAAAATCTGAAATCTGAAATACTTCTGGTTCCAAGCATTTTGGATAACATGAAGTCAACCTATACCAACTTTCTTTTCCTTCCTTCCCTCCCTCCCTCCCTCCCTCCCTCCTTCCTTCCTTCCTTCATTCCTTCCTTCCTCCCTCCTTCCCTCCCTTCCTTCCTTCCTTCTTTTCTTTCTTTCTTTCTTTTTTGATGGAGTCTGGCTCTCTCACCTAGGCTGGAGTGCAGTGGGGTGATCTTGGCTCATTGAAACCTCGGCCTCCTGGATTCAAGCGATTCTCCTGCCTCAGCCTGCAGAGTAGCTGGGATTACAGGCATGCATCATCACACCTGGCTAATTTTTATACTTTTACTAGAGATGAGGTTTCACCATGTTGGCCAGGCTGGACTCGAACTCCTGACCTCAGGTGATCTGCTTGCTTTGGCCTCCCGAAGTGTTGGATTACAGGCGTGAGCCACTATGCCCTGCTCTTTACCAATTTTCAATCCTCCAGTTAATGCATGAGACAAGACATCTCTAGACGCTAACTGAATAGGTTGAGTATTTAAAAAATTTGAGACCATTTGGACAATGGGGAGCATCAGTTGGTTTGCACAGGTAAAGATACATGAAATCAAAACAGGTACTTGTTGACAGGAGGGGGCAGCCACCTGACCTTGCAGATGGTAGTGATCATACCAAGGGACTTCAAAGTGCCAGGCGGAAATTCAGTCTTGTGAATGACATTGACAGAGATAGGAGGGTCCCCCTAGTGATGCTCTGTGCATTGAACAAACTGCTTTTCATTCCATTAAAATGTTCAACTTAACTGCAACCTAAAAAAAATAAAAAGTTTTCATGATTCTTGTATTTCTTTTTAGTAAATAACCCCTTTCATTCCTGTGGCCTTCAGAAGGAAAGCCTCGAGGCCATTTAGAGAGAGTTAGAGACGCCAATTAGAACCATGGCAAGGAACCATTAACAAGCTCTGTGACTCTGGGCAAGTCGCTCTACCTGTCTCTGTAGCCTCCGGCCTTAGGGGATTGTAATAGCACCTAAATCACGGCTTGATATGAGTGTTAAGTTAATTAAAACATGTTACATTTTTACAGTGGTACTTGGTACATGGTAAGCACTAATAAATGTTAGGCACGATCATTCCAGACTTCTGAGAAAGTAGTTCTCTTTCACCTGTTAGCCAGTGGCAATGTAAGAACATTAAACTTCCAAAGACTCAAGTTTCACCCATGTAAATGGGCAATAACAGTAATTCTCCTGCAAGATTACATGGGACTATGTTTATAGAATACTTTGTGTACCAGAAAGAGGCAAAGTAATACCATAGGTCTTTCTTTTCTTTCTTTCTTTCTTTCTTTCTTTCTTTCTTTCTTTCTTTCTTTCTTTCTTTCTTTCTTTCTTTCTTTCTTTCTTTCTTTCCTTCCTTCCTTCCTTCCTTCCTTCCTTCCTTCCTTCTTTCTTTCTTTCTTTCTTTTCTTTTTTTTTTTCTTTTGACAAAGTCTCACTCTGTCGCCCAGGCTCGAGTGAATGGGCATGATCTTGGCTCACTGCAACTTTCACTGCCTTGGTTCAAGCAATTCTTCTGTCTCAGCCTCCTGAGTAGCTGGGATTACAGGCACCACTCACCACTCCCAGTAAATTTTTGTATTTTTAGTAGAGACGGGGTTTCACCATATTGGCCAGGCTGGTCTCAAATTCCTCAGGTGATCTACCCGCCTCGGCCTCTCAAAGTGCTGGGATTACAGGCATGAGCCACTGTGCCCAGCAGGTATTTCTATTATGGGCTTAAAAATGGAGATTAAGGCAATTTTTCTCGTAAAATGAAGACTATTTAATTTAACAAGCATTTTAAAAATGATAGCTATGTCTAATTAGGAAAGGAGTAAACAGCCATTATAGAAAAGTCAGAAAACACAGGAAAACACTTTCAACGGTTAAACAGGCCAGGCACAATGGCTCATGCCTGTAATCCTGGCACTTTGGAAGGCCAAGGCAGGTGGATCATTTGAGGTCAGGAGTTTGAGACCAGCTTGGACAACATGGTAAAACCACATCTGTACTAAAAATACAAAACTTAGGTGGCGTAGTGGCAGGCTCCTGTAATCCCAGCTACTCAGGAGGCTGAGACAGGAGAATTGCTTGAGCCTGGGAGGCGGAGGTTGCGGTGAGCTGAGATTGTGCCACTGCACTCCAGTCTGGGTGACAAAGTGAGATCCTGTCTGAAAAAACAAAACAAAATAAAACAAAAAAACGTTAAACGCTACTTGCTAATTCCAAACCTGAGGTATGTGCTGCTAATATTGCATCCTCTGTCCTTTGTCATATAAATGTGTATATGTATGTATCTATCACTGTATCCACATCTACAAAGGCATGACGCTCCAGATGTACATAAAAGAAACAGCCAATCCACTCCCTCAAGGCCTGGCATTCTCCTGGGAGAGAAGTGCTGGCAATATCAGGTAGCAAAAGAACAGGGGAAAGCTGTCTTCCACTTGTTAAGTAAAGTGAATTTTTTTTTTTTTCTGTTTTAGATGGAGTCTTGCTCTGTTACCCAGGCTGGAGTGCACTGGTGCCATCTTGGCTCACTGCATCCTCCGCCTCTTGGGTTCAGGTGATTCTCCTGCCTCAGCCTCCTGAGTAACTGGGATTACAGGTGCCCGCCACCACACCTGGATAATTTTTGTGTTTTTAGTAGAAATAGGGTTTCACCATGTTGGCCTGGCTGGTCTCGGACTCCTGACCTCAGGTGATCCACCCACCTCTGCGTCCCAAAGTGCTGGGATTACAGGCATGAGCCACGGTGCCTGACCAAGAAAGGTGAACTTTACAAAGAAGAGACAAAAACCCGAGGAGGGAGATGAAGACCCATACGTTTGAGAAGGTGGAACCGGGGGCTATCAGTGGATCCTCAAGGTCCACGTCCCCCTTCTTTCTTTTAGTAGTGGAGCTCTCTTTAGGGGACAAGTCACCTGAGGACAAAGCTGGCCAGTCCATGTCCTAGAAGATGGATATGAGCAGAGGTGATGTGTGCAAACTCCTGATCACCCCATTTAGAAAGGAGGATGCCTGCCCTTTACTCTGTTTGTTCCAGATTCTAGGAAGTGGCTGTGGTGCTGGGCATGTGGGCAGCTTCACCAGGAGTGCCAGTGGATGTCTGCAGTAACAGCAGAGGACAGCGCGGGGCCCTGGGCAGGTGCAAGCATGAGTGTCAACAGTGTCAGCAAACCAGGGGTGCTAGAATGAGCAGACAGCCCAGCCCACTGTGCAGTCCACCTCCTGCCCACCTTCACCCACTCAGAGGGACAGCGGCCTATGCAGCCAGCTGGGGCATTAGTGGCACGAGCAGGTAGCACCTCCCCCACGCCTTCCCTGGGGGAGGGGGTCATGCGAGGCCCACCTGGCTCTTCCTTGGGATTCTCGAATCCATATATATATATAT
>CAUYLG010076425.1:0-55231 GCA_963573385.1 Cacajao melanocephalus
CCCCTATCCCCTCTCCCCTCTCCCCTCTTCCCTCTCCCCTCCCCTCCCCCCTCCCCCCTCTCCCCTCTCCCCTCTCCTCCTTCTCTTCCTGACACAGTCTTGCTCTGTCACCCAGGCTGGAGTGCAGTGGCACAATCTCAGCTCACTGCAGCCTCCACCTCCCAGATGCAAACAACTGCTGTGCCTCAGCCTCCTGAGTAGCTGGGATTATAGGCATGCACCACCACGCCTGGCTATTTTTGGGGGGGTTTGTTTGTTTGTTTGTTTTTTGAGGCAATCTCACTCTGTCACCCAGGCTGCAGTGCAGTGGCGGGCACATTCGTGACTCACTACAACCTCTACCTCCTGGGTTCAAGCGATTCTCCTGCCTTAGCCTCCCAAGTAGCTGGAATTACAGGTGTCCACCACCATACCTGGCTAATTTTTTTTTTTCTTTTTGCATTTTAAGTAGAGATGGGGGTCTGGCCATGTTGGCCAGGCTGGTCTTGAACTCCTGGCCTCAAGTGATCCTCCTGCCTTGGCCTCCCAAAGTGCTGGGATTACAGGCATGAGCCACCATGCCTGGCTGCCTTCATCTTTGAAATCTGTTTTTACCAGATTATAGCATTCTAGGTTGATAGGGTTTTTCTGGTTTTGTTTGTTTGGTTTTTTTCCTTTCAATACTCTCAGTTGTTCCACTGCCTTTTGGCTTTCTTGGTTTTCGATGAGAAATCTCCCATCATTCATATATGTGTTACTCTGTATGTAATTTGTCCTGCCTTTTTTCTGGCTGTTTTTAGGATATCCTCTTTATCATTGGTTTTGAGTTCGTGATGTGCCTTGGTGTCATTTTTTTCACGTCTTTGGTGTTTGAGGTTTGTTGAGCTTCTTGGATCTATTTTCATCACAGGTGGAAATTTTTCAGTTTTTTTTTTTTTTTTTTTTTTTGAGACAAGGTCCCACTCTATTGCCCAGGCTGGCATGCAGTGGTGCAATCTCAGCTCACTGAAGCCTGTGTCTCCTCCTCTGCCTCTTGGGCTCAAGTGATCCTCCCACCTCAGCCTTCCAATTAGCTGGGACTACACAGGCATGCACCACTGTGCCCAGCTAATTTAAAAAAATATTTTCAGTAGAGATAGAGTTTTGTCATATTGCCCAGGTTGGACAGTTACATTTTTCAAACATTTTTCTTGCCCCCATCTGCCTTTCAGGGAATATAATTATATGTATATGATACAATTATATATTACATAATTATAAATTGTGTTACAAAATATGATTACGTGTATATTAGGCTATTTGAAAATTTCCAACCACAGTTCACTGATCATTTGTTCATTGTTTCCTGTCTTCTTTTCTCTGTTTTATTTTGGACAATTTCTATCATTATGTTCTCAAGTTCAGTCTTCCTTTTCTTCTGCAGTGTTAATCTCATCCACTGTATTTCTCCTTTGTAGATGCTCAGTTTGGTCTTTTCTTCCATGTTTCTAGTTAACATGCTGAAGTTTTTCTCAACCTTCTTCATTTTGCATATCAATTGTAGTTAAATTATACTTTTACTGTCTTTGTCTTCTAATTCTGCCACCTGTGTTATTTTTACTGATGATTTTTTTTTCTCCTCTCTGTGGGTCATATGGTCCTTCTTTGAGTCCCTAGTAATTTTTAATGGAAATTCAAATATTGTGAATTTTACCTTGTTAGATGTTTTTTTTTGTTTGTTTGTTTGTTTGTTTTTTGGAGGGATATTTCTATAAATGTTCTGGAGGTTTGTTCTAAGATAGAAAGTTACCTGGAAATAGTTTGGTCCTTTTGAGACTTACTTTTAAGCTCTGTTAGGCAGGGCCGAATTAGTCTATGGCTAATAGTGCCTTGCTGCTGAAGCACACTGCCCATCTTAATACTCCGCCTGGTGCGTTGTGAATTAATCAGGTTTTTCTACCGTAACTGGTGGGAATACAAACTATTCCTGGCCCTCCGTGAGTTCTGGGATCGCCTTCTCCTCCTTCTCCTAGGCATCTTCTTTCTGCGCTGTGGTTAGTTTCCTCACATGTTTGTGGTTGTCAGTATTGGAGACTGGAAGAGGGCCTTCTGTAGATCTCTGTGCAGCTAGCGCTCTGCTGTGGTCCTCTGTTGTGACCCTGTGAACTCTGGTTGCATTGGCCTGCCTGGACTCGTAGCTCTGTCTCCTCCTTCTCTGAGGCCTGGAAACTCTCCAAGGGGTTAGTTGGGCTCATTGCATGTGTTGTCCTCCCATAGGGATCACTGTCTTGTGCTGCCTGATGTCAGGTGTCTAAAAACCATTTTTTTGCATGCCTGTAATCCCAGCACTTTTGGGAGGCCGAGGCGGGCGGATCACTAGGTCAAGAGATCGAGACCATGCTGGCCAACACGGTGAAACCCCGTCTCTACTAAAAATAAAAAAAATTAGCCAGGCATGTTGGCACGCGCCTGTGGTCCCAGCTACTCGGGAGGCTGAGGCGGAAGAATCGCTTGAACCCAGGAGGCGGAGGTTGCAGTGAGCCGAGATTGCGCTACTGCACTCCAGCCTGGTGACAGAGCAAGACTCCGTCTCAAAAAATAAATAAATAAATAAATAAATAAATAAACCACTCTTTTTTTTTTTTTTTTTAAACTTTTAGGGTTAGGGAGGATGTAAATCCAGTCCTTGTTACCCCATTTTGGCCCAGAGTACAAGTCCAACAGTATATGAAACTTTTTAAACTATATTTTCTTATTCTTTATTCCTGGTGGATAGTAATGCAATTAACTTTTGTGTATCGATCTTATATTTAACAACTCTGCTCTATCACGTATCAGACATCAGTCAGAACATTGTTATTTGTTGCATTAACAAACCTAAAATTTCAAGGACTTTCAATGACAAATGTTTATTTTTTACTCATGGTTCATTCATCACTGGCCATCAGAAACTCAGCTCTACACCTTCTTTATTTCAGGACTTAGGCCAAAGAAGCAGTGATTCATAGTACATGCCTGTCTCATGGTACAGAGAAGAGACCGTATAATGCAGTTAATCTTAAAACTTCTCTGAAGTGCACATGTTACTTGCATTCGCGGTTTATTGGCCACACACAGTCACATGGCCAAGCGTGAGGTCTGTGGTGGGCGGAGGGGTGAGATGAGCAGTGATGTGTTGGAGCCGGCTCATGTAGGTTCATGAGCACTGATGGTGCACATCTCTTCCTGTCACTGCATTTAGTGGCATCATCTTGACCATAACAAATGGTCAATATGCCTATGGTCATATTTACTATTTATTTATTTTTTGTTTCTGTTTTTCTTTTTCCACCCACCCCAGCCTCTGGCTGTGGTCATATTGATCTTACTCTCTAATTCATAGAAATCCTGGATTCTGTAAAGTCATCTTCAGGTTCTGTAATGTAAGTGAACTTTATCATGCACATTGTAAAGCAAACAAAATATGATCTCATACAGCATTATCCAGATTTCTTGCCAGGACTAGTTTATAGTTCACAGAATCTTTTAAAGAACACCTTGTTGCTTTTTTTTTTTTTTAATTATTCAGTCTCCTTTGTCCAGGAAAGGAGAGAATTTTACCTCTTTCACTTGTCCTCCAAATAAGTTTCCTTCAAGGTCCTAGTCTTCTGTTCTGAATATTTTCTGCACCCTCCCAGGGTAATCTTATTCACACCATGGATTACTTACTGCACATAGATTTGATGACTCCTTTGAAATCTTCCCTATTGCTAACTTCGTTACTGGACTTCAGACATGTAAGTTCAAGCTGGACATCACTGCCGTGTCCCACAGGCATCTCAAGTTCAATCAGAACTGAGCCCTTTGCACCTCGCTTCTCTTACCAGTCTTTCTGCCTTTAATATTGTTTCTCTCTTCCTTCTGCTCCCCCATCCCAGTTATTGTCCAACACACTGTGGCAAGCGTAATCTTTCTCATACTCAGAAATCAGCCTGTCTTATGTTTTGCTGCTGCCCATCTTATTACTCTTTATATTCTAGCAGTACCATGCTCCACTTCCCTGGATGTCCCATGCTTACCCGTGTCTTTGCATGTGCTCTTATTTCCTTTTGTATGGAATACCCTCTCCCTCTCTGACTATCCAAGGAAAACATCCCCCGAGGTTTGGTTCAGGCATCATCTCCTTTGTGAGTCCTCCCTCCCTGACTCAGACATGGTCAGCCCTCCTTCCTGCATTCACTCTCTGCTTTGCATATACCTCCACCATAGGACTTAGCTTTTCTCAGTCTGCCCATTCTCTGCATGTCTGTCTCCCCTGTGGACCAGACTCCTCGGGAGCAGTGAGCTATGCCTTGTCTCTGCATCCTGGACTTAATATCTGGCACCTGCTAGGTACCTCATAAATATTTGATGAGGGAACAAATAAACAAAGAAAATCATACTCAGAATCTATGTTCATAGCAAAAGTATTTTTGCATAATAAAGAAGAAGAAGCTAATTAAAACTACAACAGAAAACATTTCTCTCACATCAGAAGGCTCACTGTGAGCAGAATAGGGAGCAGTGGATGACTCTCAGCCATTTCTCACAACCCCCCAGTTTTATGGAGGCTAGCATTCACATTGGTCCTGGCATGATCGACAGCCTGATGAACCCAGACAAGACTAAGATAAACTACTTGTCCTCCAGTAGAATAAATATTTCAAATAAAGTCAACCCAAGAAAGTCAGGCCAAACAGCTATTGATTGCTAAAAGCCTGAACTCAAGCCCATTGAATATTCCAAAGTTCACCTCCATGCTGCTTGCCTAAATGGTGATCAATATGCAATTACTGCCCCTCTAAATGTGTCTTACACTGCCTACCTGAAGAAGGGTTTTGCTTTTAAAATCTTTTGTTTGTTGAATTTGCTTAGGCAGGAAAAAAGAGAGGCTTGGCTAAGCTGGAGTCTTTTGAATTGTATTTCCAGCAGTTCTGTTATTTGTGAAATGGTTTGAGCCGCATGCTGAGTGGTAACTGAAGGTGCCCTATTTTATGACCGCCATTCATTTCCAGAGGTCTTGTCCTGAGTGACTAAACAATGCAGATATTATATCTCGATTTCCTAAATTTTGCTCACATGATTATCTGCCCTAGTCATGACCTTTATAAATTCAAGCTTGTAAGATGCTAAAGTCCAGCTGCAGTGAAAACAAGCTTCTGTTAGAATTTTCATTTTAATACAAAAAAATCCCTTCCTACTGAGTTCAGAGCCTTGTTTACCTGGCTCCTGATATTTAAGATTTCATATTTCTCTCAAATAGGCCTTTTTCATACCATTGTGGTAGTTAGAACCTTTGGTCATTTCTCATTTTATTGTTGCCAGAATCTCCTAACTGTCCTCCCTTACCCCCAAGCGCTGTCATTCCCGTCCCTTCTTCACACTGCTGCCAGATTACGCCTTCTAAAATGTATCTGCCCAGGGCCCTCCCTTGTCTGAAATTCTCATGCCCTCTCAGCATCTACAGGAGGGAGCCTGGGTTCCCTGTGGAGCCTGTCATGACCATGTTCCTCCCAGCCTCTCCTCAGTCATCTTCCACCACTGGCCATTCAGAACTCTCGTTCCCTGGCTGGCACGCTCCTACACTCTGCACACACCTTTGCAGGTGCTGTACACCCACCACTGCCACCAGTGTCATCGCTCTTCCATCTCTGACTGGTAATACTCATTCCTTAGACTCAGTGCAGAAGTCACCTGCCATTTGACACCTTCAGGACTTCTCCCAGATAAGGCAAATTGTCTCCTCTTCTCACCTCCTTGGACTTAATTTCCATTGTTTCAGGCTTTTGAAATCAGTTTTGTTTACCTCTTTTTAAATTGCTTAAAGACAAGGACCATACAATTCCTAGCCGATAGTATAATACCTGCTGCATAAAGACATATGCTCAATAGTATATGCCCTTTTTTTTTCTTTGAAACTCAATAGTTGGATTGAAGGTCATTTGTGAGTATCTTTGGATTGTTTTGATTGATCCACAAGGGAAGTGAAGATAGGAATGGGTTAGCATGAAGTAGGGTGGCAATTCTCTCTGTTTGCCCAGGATTGAGGAGTCCTGGGATGTAGCTACTCTTCTTTCCTCCACTATTGGGACCCAGTCTTGGCTGGCTAGTCTGACCCCGGATAGCACTCTTTGTGACCAGTAGCACTTTAACAGTGCAGTGTTTTAATAGTGTTGTATCTACAAAAGACTGTCCAAAGGGGATATTATTTCTGATTCCTTTTCTTTGGCTTTCACACGGGAAATTGCATGAAAGGCTCTGGGTTATTACCCCATTTTTTTTTTTTTTTTTTTTTTGAGATGGAATCTCACTCTGTCACCCAGGCTGGAGTGCAGTGGTGCTGTCTCAGCTCACTCCAACCTCCACCTCACGGTTCAAGCAATTCTTCTGCCTCAGCCTCCCAAGTAGCTGGGATTACAGGTGCCCACCACCACACCTGGCTAATTTTTGTATTACCCTGTTTTTTATGAGTCTTGCCTTCTCTTGCAAGACCAGTCACCTCCCTCCAGCTGTTTAATTCTCCCTTATCTTTGGTCTCCTCATCACCATTGGCTTTTCCTAAAAATAGTAATTTAAAAAAATCTTGACCTGGCTTCCCTCTCAAGCTGATGGGGTTCCTCCTCCAGGCTTTACTAAGACATGACCTACACTCACCCCGCTTACTTTCTCACCTCCTTTTACTTTTCAGCCCACTTCTGCCCTACCTCTGCTTTCTGGAAGGTTGCTAGTTGCTTCTTGATAGTGGAATCTGGTGGTCTTTTCTTTTGCTTTTTGACAGACTGGAATCTCTTCAGAAACTGTCTCCTTCCTCTGACCAAAGTATTCCCTGTTGTGGGCCCACTGTACTTAACTTATTCTTTTGTTACCTACGTATTTGTTCATTTATTTTAAATATTCACATATATATTATTCTTTCCCCACAGTCTCCCAAATACATGTAATCTGTCCCTCTCACAACACATGACAGTCTCAGAACCAGCATGTTGAATTGCGTCTCTTACTCCCGGAATCCCTTTGTCACTTGGATGCCTTCTTGTGGCCTTTCATGTAGCCCATGTTTCCCTCCCTGATTGAAGCTGGGAACACTCTGCTCCTTGGTCTGCCTCAGACACACAGTCTCCTGTCTGCAGCTCATTTCTATTTCAGGACCTCTGTACTTGCTGTTCCTCTGCCTTCAATGTTGTCTTGCCGCTAAAATTACATGACTGATTCGTCTTATCACTCAGTTCTCAACACAGTGTTACTCCTTAGGAGGCTTTCCTTAATAACCGAATCTAAGAGAGCCACGCCAGTCATTCTTTCACATGGCCTTGTTTTATTTCTTTGACACTAACCATTATCAGGTATCTCGATTTCTCTTTGTCTCCTGCAGTGAGAATGTAAACTGCTTGAGAACTGGGAGCCAGTCTTTCCCAATCACGTGATAGGTATCCAGAAAATATTTGTAGATTGAATAAACACGTGGGGAAAAATTAGATGCTGATTTATACTTTTCTCTGATCCTTTCATATTACTTTGGGCTCCCCAGATTTAGCTTTTTTTTCAGAAGCAGAACCCATTTTTTACTATTTTCTCTTGTGCCTACCACAGTACTAAGTAGGTGCTCAGTAAATACTGCATATTGGTTTGGTTGGTTTATTTACCAGCTGTAGCAAGACAGGAAATGACTGATTTGCTCCTCTCTACTTCAGAGTATTTTAGAAAATAATTGAAGATTATGGAAAAATCATACTCCCTAGGGAAGTATGCAAGAACAGCAGCCGGTGGCACTATTATCCTATGACCTTTTGCTTCAAGAGGGAAAAATCACCTTTTTTTCCCTGATAATAGTTCATCTTTTTTAATCCTGCATATTCATTATGGAAAAATGAGATACTGAAAAATAGAAAAAGGGAAAATAAGATGCAGAAAAAGCATTTGACAAAATCCAACATTGTTTTATACCAATAGTTCAACCAGGAATCAAAGAGAACTTCTTGAGCCATTGATAAAGAGCTTCTACAAAAAAAACAACCCGTATCTAACATCATACTTGATGGTGAAAGAGTAGGTGCTTTCCCCCTGAGATCAGCAACAAGACAAGGATTTTCACCCTCGTGACTGCTGTTGGGCCTTGTACTGGAGGTTCTAGCCAGGGCAAGTAGTCAATACAATGAAATAAAAGACATCTAGAGTAGAAGGGAAGGAGTGAACTATCGGTTTGTAGATAAAATAATACATAGAGAAGATCTTAAGGAATCTACTAGAAGATTATTAGAACTAGCAAACGAGTTTAGCAAGGTTGCAGGAAATCAAACCAGTTGTATTTCTATATGCTTGCAATGAGCAATCCCAAAATGAAACTAAGGGAACAATGTTTATAGCAGCATTGTTCATAATAGCCAAAGGGTAGAAACAAACCAACTGTCCCTCAACTGATAAATGGACAGACTGTGGCATGTGTTATTCAGCAATAAGAAGGAATGAAGTACTGACACATGCTACAATGTGGATGAACCTTGAAAACATTATGCCAAGTGAAAGAAGCCAGTCATAAGAGAACACATACTATATGGTAACCACTTACATGAAGGGTCTAGAATAGGCAAATCTGTAAGACAGAATGGAGCTCAGTGGTTGCTTAGGGCTGGGGTGGGATGAAGAAGGCAGGGGATGATAGCTAAAGAGTATGTGGTTTCTTCTCTGGATAATGAAAATGTTGTATAGTTGTGGTGGTAGCTGACGTATCTGTGAATATACTAAAATGCATTGAGTTGTACATTTCAAATGGTGGAAATTGTATAGTATGTGAATTGTCTCAATAAATCTGTTAAAAAGAAAGAAAAAAGAATAATGAAATGTCTATAATCTCAACACCCTAAAATAATCTCTTAGAATTTTAATGTCTTTCTTTCTAGTCATTTTTCATGTACGTTTTTCATGTGTAATTATGGTAATGCTTCTTAAATAATTTTGAGTATTGCCTTTTGTGGTTATCATTCTGACCATAAGAATTTGTCCACCCTAATATAGACGTCTTGCCCTAATTGTTAACAAGTATGTTATATTTTCATTTAGATATATAATGAGTACTGCAGTAAATACACTTTTTTTTTTTAAGCACTAGAACTTACCCATGAAATACCTTATCTGAAACCTCTTTTGTTCACAGAGAAAAGAAGATCTCCCGGAGCAGTGCCCTGAAAGTGCTGGACCATGCCATGATTGGCCCCGAAGGCACAGACAACTGCCATAAGTTTGTTGACATTCTTGGCTTACGAACCATCTTTCCCCTCTTTATGAAATCTCCCAGGAAGATCAAGAAAGTGGGAACCACTGAGAAGGAACACGAAGGTAGGCTTCACTGGAGGAATCAGCCTAATTTAGGTGCATTAGGAGAAATAAGGAAACGCGAACTACTTTGAAAGACTCTGATGTGTTTGGGGAGTAGAGAGAAAGAGTGCTGCCTTTTTTTCTCTTCTATCTTCTTATTTCTCACGAATGAGAAAGAAACCCCAGGTCACTGATAGCCTTTGTTGCAGCAGTTCTCTCTTTGTTTGAATCCTGGTGGTTCCATTTCCTTCTGGACTATTAATAAGTCTGTGTGTGAGGGTTTTGTTTTCTTCACTATAATTTGTAGTGAGGTGTCTCTCTGATGGAAGACCCTTTTGAAAAGAGTAATGAGGTGGCAACACATGTCACCTCCAGAGTGGTGCTTTCATGTATTTCTGTACTAAAGTATGATTCAGCCAACATCAGGAATTGCCGAAATAAACTATTTACAGCCCAGATTCCCCTTTTTATGTTTCTCCTCCCTGATGGTGCATACTCCCAGCAAAATGCTGCTATGAATTGTGACGCTGTAACCAGAGTAGTTACTGCTAGGCCAGTCTCTTCTGCTATTGTCTATTGGCCTGCTGCAGCCCTTCCCCCAATAAATAGCCATAGTGCAATCTGGAAGGCCAGGGATTTATGAGCATTGACAGTTGTGCTGGAGGCTGGCAGACGCTTGCACCAGGGAATTTACATGGTTGGATGGTGATTTTAAAGTGTGGGTGGCAGGCAGAGGGGAGTGAGGAGGTAGTGTGTTGAGAGGGGAGGAAGGCTGAGCTGACTGGCTCATTTGGTTGTCTTCTCAGAAGCAGCATTCGTCCCATGGTTCAGGTAGCTTTTTGTGTCAGTGCTTGGTAGAATTGGCATGGGTATCTGCAGGGTCTTTTGCATTCCTCACCCTCATAAATGAAAGCTTGGGAACTCCCGCCTCTCCCAATTGACTTGGCTTAGTCTCTCCCAACTTGGAGTGGCGACAGGGAAGGTGGTGTGACCTGTCTTCAGTGGCTACCTTCAGTGATATCTTCTCTGATCAAATCAACTCTCCAGAGACAACAGGAAATCTAACTGGAGCAGAGGAGGAACTGACCTTGCAAATACTGTGGCCTAGAGACCTGAGAACAAGTAGAGACTCCAGTTTAACTCATTTTGACCAGACACTTCTGCAAATCCATCAACCCCATGCTAGATTTTCCCCACTGAAAACTCGGCAGCATGAGTCCCTGGGAGAGGGAATGGAGGGGGTCTTGGAGATCTAGGAGATAAACTTCAGACAGTCACCATTCGTTGAAAGCCTGCCACTTTCCTGGTCCTGCTGCACTATTTGCTATCGTATTTAAAACTCATTACCTGTGAAGTATTGGTGGCATCCTTACTTTTTTTTTGTTTTTAGGGGAGATTAACTGAGAAAGCAACCAAGCTGTGGCTTCTACAACTAACTAGCTGTGTGACTTTGGCACCTTTGCTTAACTTCCCTGCACTGCGTTTTCCTTTCTGGTCTGTAAGATGAGGGAAGTAGACAGTGAACTAGAAGCTGTGATATCTGCGCCTTCAGATTCTGAGGCACAGGCCCTGGTTGTCAAGGTTGCCTGCGATCCAGGAAGCTCCTCAGGGTCTGGGTTCCCCTGAAAAACCTGAGGCTGCATGTTGAGCATGCTGGAAGAGAGTGTGAAGGAAAGCAGCCCTTAGCAGGCCCCTGCCCTGTGTGCATGGCACCGAGAAGGGGGAAGTGACAGATTCAGTGAGCAGCTGCTTTTCTTCCGAAAAATGTACCCGGTGGCGTGCTTACCAGTACATTTGCTTTGGAGTACCCGCATTAGGAACTTGATGACATTATGTTAGTGGGGGCAATGGCTTGGTAAGATGTCTCCTAGAAGGCATGTTTGGGCTGCAATGCTGGGGAGGATGAGCTCTGCATCCTGAGTGGACCAGCACCCAGAGAGCACAGGTGAACCCCGAGTAGAAAGCACAGCCCTGTACTCCTGCCTCCACCCCTGCAAGCTGCTGCCAGACTGCAAACCAGCCTTCAGCCCGGAATGGCAGAGTGAGAATGGAGGCAGAGCAGAGCAGTGCACACTGTGCAGGGTTTCTTTGTCCTGTCCTCTGGGTAAGACTGTGCTCTTGGTTGCCCTCTGTGTGCAGCCCTTCTCACGTAAGTGCGCCAGATTTGTGTGCTAACCTAGTGCATAGTGGCCGCAGACCATCAGGAATACTGGTGAGCATGCCCAGCTCATTCCTGCCTCCGGGCTTCCACCATTCTCTTCCCTCCATGAGCAGTGATTTTCTCTGACCTGTCTGCCTGGCTATCTTTTAGTCATCCTTGCTCCTTAGTTTTCATTTTCTTTTTTTTTTTTTTTTTTGAGACAGAGTCTCACTCTGTTGCCCAGGCTGGAGTGCAGTGGTGTGATCTCAGCTCACTGCAGCCTCCGCCTCCCAGGTTCAAGCAATTCTCCTGCCTCAGCTTCCAGAATAGCTGGGACTACAGGCACCCACCACCACACCTGGTTGATTTTTGTATTTTTAGTAGAGATGGGGTTTCGCCATGTTGGCCAAGCTGGTCTCAAGCTCCTGACCTCAAGTGATCCGCCTACGTTGGCCTCCCAAAGTGCTGGGATTATAGACATGAGCCACTGTGCCCGTCCTGGTCCTTAGTTTTGATGTCACTTTCTCAGGGAAGCATGTCATGAACTCCTAGACTAGGATAGAAGCTTCTGTTCAGTGGACTCTTGGTCTCAGGACTCTGTCTTCATAGCCCTTGAAATTATGGAACCAATGGCCTTGTCATCTCTAGGCCCCATTGCCTGGTTCCGTGGTGCTTGGCATGTGGTAGATGCACAGTAAATGTTTCTTGACTGTGTAAATGAACAGCCATTTCCCTGAAAGACTGCTTGCTCATTGAGGACAAACATGGGTTTGGGGCTTTCCTCAGAAACCTACAAGGTTAAAGTCAATACAGTTGATTTCGATTCAGATTGATGGTTGTCAGTCTGTCATACACCTGGAGTGAACGGTCTCTCACCCAGCGTGTTTGGAAGCTAAAATGAGTGCGTTGTCAGCCCTAAGTTTTACTCTGTCACATTGGCTTGGAGATTATGGCAGAAGCCCCACTTTAGAGCCACACCCTTAAGAGCTTTGCTGTCCACAGACCTTCCTTATAGGCAAGGCCACCCTATGACAAGCACCTGGGGTAGCCCAGCTCCCAGGTAAGCACTGAGGCCTGGGAATCAGCTCGCCAGTCCGGAAGCTCTAGAGAGCTATCCCACGCTCTTCCCTTTCCTTCTTGTCAAGCTTCAAGGGCTTGTCACCGTGTCCACAAGAGCACCAGGATGGCTAACTAGTAGAAAGGAGAGTTTTGTTGACAATGTGAGTCTGTGAACTAGGAAGAGACAGTCTGTGGCAGGTACCAAAGGTGCTGTCTTCAAAAAACGAAAGGGCAGCTTGGGTGGCAGGCCTCACAAGTTCTGTGTTAGACAATAGAGTCATGCACATTCAGCAGTTTTTTGGGGGGAAAGCTGCAATGGGCAAATATATGTAACACATCCCGTGTTGACTCTGGGGCAGGGTTTTAGCACTAAAATGAGACAGGATTTGGCTCTTTATGCCAAAAGGTGAACTGTAAGACACAAGTTGTGTACAGTCTCCCTGAGCTGATTGAAACTGGCTGGAAGTCTGCAGTTGCTTATCAGAAAAGAATATTTGTAAGGCCAGGCCTCTCTCCAATCAGACTTAAGAGGGGTCTGATAATTTGCCTGATATTCTTAGGGAGTTTCTCAAGAATATGTTTTTTTTTTTCGTGTAGCCATAGGAATTCAGGAAGGTGCTATGCCAGCTGAGCCCTGAACCCTCCACCTGTAGGAAACCTTAGGGTCCATCTTAGCTGATAAAGGGGTATCTGTTTTGCTCTCTCAGATGATATCACACATCCTGATTTGCCTCTTTAAGTCCATCCTGGTCCAATCTTAGCCCCTGTCACCTCTTAGGGCCTTCCCCTGACTCCCAAAGTCACAGTACAGCCTGATGTGGTACAGATGGATCTGCTGCTTATCAACTGTGCCATCTTGGGCAAATTCCTAAGCTCCCTGGACCGCAGTTGCCACATCTGTAAAATAATGAGGCTAGGATCCACCAGGAAGGGTGGCTGCGAGAGTCAGATGAGATGACATGTACATGCTTAGCATAGGCCCCAGAATAAAGCAGGCACTAAGAGACCTTAAACTGCCTCCACTTCTGCCCACACTGGCTTTAGTCACACATACCCATGGGGATGGCCAAGCAGAGCGAATGCCCACACCTCTACTGTGGGAGAGGGTAGGTTGGTTTTACTGGCCTACGGTCTAATTGCTTCATGATAACTGTGGGCAAATGGGCAAATTCATTCTTGATGGGAATGTCAGGAGTCATACTATGCTAAGTAGTGAGTGACATAAAAACAGCTGTGTTCCCAAGCCAGCAGAAGGACTTGAGAGAAGGGAACTTCTAGATTAAGGTGACTCTAAAGGAGGGTGGTAAAAGCAAAACTGCACTTATAACCTAGAATGCTGGTAATTTAGTTCCTCTTTTGTGACTTGGGGTGGGGTGGGGAAGGGAAAGAATTACTATAATTGAAATCCATTCAGGTTTGCATAATAAAATCTTCAGAAATAGATCAGGGGAGGCACTAAGCTTGGGGGATGGATTGGAAAGAAATGATTTGCCCTTGGGTTCAATAGCATGATTGGCTGTCTCCTTAGTTTTAAAAGAATAGCACAGTATATGTTGTCTCCTTGGTATTAGCTGCTTCAGAATAGGAGGAAAGAAGAAAAGAGGTGGGATCCAGAAATGGCATCTGACCTTTACTTCTTGTCTCTTTTTAAAATTCTTGTTAAAATAGGTCCAGTTTTCCTTGTATTGCTTCATTAGGTATGTGAGTTATTGAGCTTGTAGCAGTTCTAGTTAATTGCGCTGTTTTAACACAGTTTCCCTGGAGGCTGTTAAAAGCTTTAAGCGGGTGAGCTACCGAGCAGCGTGTAGGTGTGTGGTGTGCGTGCTAGGTATATACACGCATTTTTACCTTTTCAGCAGTGACAGCAGTTGATAACAGGTCAGTGCTTTAAAGAATACTTTTCTGTCATCAGCAAAGAACTGTAAGTGATTCAGCTGGACCCCACATGTCAGGAAGCATACAGCTGCCATGTGTATCTTCCTAACAGCAAGGAAGTCAGATCAGAGCTCCTACGCCACCTCCTAGGGTTAGAAGAAGGAAATGGCATAACCTTTCCTGCAGTCAGAAAAGAAGGGAGTTTAGCCAACATAGACAAAAAGAAACATTTTTAAAAGTCTTCGTGGTGGGCTATAATGACATGACATTGTTTGAGGCCAACTTTTATTGGGGCTCCTGCCAGGTTTAAAGTATAACAAAGACCTAGTATGTGACAGGTCCAGTGGAGACAAGGAACAGAACACAGTGCTGGTCCTGGGGGAGGCTGCTCTTCCTAGTATTCCATCTCCCGATCCCTTTCCTCTAACTGTCCCTCAGGCATTTGTTTTTGAATGGATTGGCAGTGTCTTCCCCTATTTCTCTCTTTTTTGTTCCATGCATTCTCCTTGGATAATCTCATCTACTCCTGCAGCTTTACCCTTCATCTACTGGCCATTAACTCACAGATCTTCAACCTAGTTCTTGCTCCTAAGCTCTGGGCTAATAAATCAGCAGATAGCACCAGATCTTCAAACTCAGCTTGTTCAAAACCGTATCCATTCCTTCACTGCTGCCATCTTTTCTGCTTTCGTGTCCTGGTAAATGGCACCAGCCTCCTCCCCACCACCCACTGTAGAAATCAACATACCATCCTTAACTCTAATATTCCCCACACGGAATTGATCATCAGTCCTATGAATTCACCTAAGAAAATCTCTTGAACCAGTCCTTTTCGTTGCTGCTGTCTCTGCCCTTATCACCTCTCCTGAACTTGACTGCAACCTTAGTAAGTCTCTCTGCTTTAGTGTTCCAATTCTCAATGTCCTCTCAAAGTTACCACCCAGGTAGGAGAGACATTCCCAGCCCTCAACAAATTTACAGTTTGAAGAAGGAAGAAAATAGACATGGGGGAAAAAGCAATTTTATAGATATTTACCACAAAACTATATTACAATTACAAAGACATACTAGATAAGAATATTTCATTGTTAAAAGGGAACACAAGAACAGAAATGCTTACAGAGGAAGACACTTCTGGTGGGAGGGAGATGACAGTGCAAACTGAAACAAAGGGCATTCGAATTTCACCCAGCATGGTCGTTTGTTATTCCCCGTATTCAGCACCTGTTGGAATGTCTTTACACATCTGATCATGTTTGAGCCTTACAACAGCCCCTCAAGCTTGGTGTTATTTCTCATTCTGAAGATGGGGTAATTGTGAGACTCATTGAAGTCATGGCTTCAGGTCATACAGTGGGTAAGTGGCTACACGGGGTGTCAGACTCTTCCTCTGCTCCCAATTTCACAAAGTCATTGCCATTGGCATTTGCTGTCATGGGTCCAGACTAGCCTACTCTTCTCTGAATTGCTGTTAGTCAAGAGTTCTTGATTAGAAGACCTTGGTGCTTTGACAAGTCATCATAGTGGTAGGGACTCTTATCTTTTCAAATTATAGAAGTTATTAGGGGCAGATGGCAAAATAACTTGATGAAATTGTTGTCTGGCATTTCTGCTGCCTAACTAATTCTGCCTATCACAGTGCCTGGTGCATGGTAGATGCTCAGTAAATACTGAGTGAATGAATAAATGAATTTATTTAACACCTTTGTATCGTGTACTGGCTATAATCCACATGAGACACATGGCGGTACTTAAGGGCATTGTGGAAGTCAGAGTGTTGTTAATGAGTGTACCAATTTATGGTTCTACCATCAGGCTGCTTAGCATCTGTCCTGTAGTACTTTTCAATACATTTTTTTAAATATTTAAGATCAGAATTAATACGTACCTTCTTGGGTTAAAATTAAGTGAAGTGACTTACGCAAATCTAACACAATGTCGGGGGTGTCTTAGTCCATTTTGTGTTGCTATAACAGCATACCCGAGACTGAGTAATGTATAAAGAAAAGCAGTTCATTTGGCTCACAATTCTGGAGGCTGGGAAGTCCAAGATCAGGCAGCCCATCTGGTGAGGGCCTCATGTTGCGTCAGCTCACAGTGGAAGGCGAAAAGGGAAATGATCGTTTGCAAAGAGCAAGCACAGGAGACAGCCTTGCTTTATACCAGCCTTCTCATGGTAACTAGTCCAGCAAGAGCAAGAACTCATTCATTCCCAGCAGACTACATTAATCCCTTTATGAGAGTGGATCTCGCATGACCCAGATGCCTTGTAAAGGTCTCACCACCTCTCAACACCATTAAATTGATAGTTAAATTTCGACATGAGTTTTGGTGGGGATAAACCACATCCAGACCATAACAGGTGGATTGATAAATGTTTGTTTAGATCATTTATTACTGACTCCAGACATCACACTATAATAAATGTTCCATTAGTGGTTGAAGAACCCCAGAGAAAGGAGTATCCATAGGGCTTCTGGGAAGGCTTAAGAGATGAGATAATATTTGAGTACTCTTTGAAGGATAAATAGTATTTTATTCTTGTGCCAGTGAAGGAAATGGCAGAGGAGACAGTGGGCACTAGGCATTTATAGGTAGTTATTGTGATATGGATGATGAAGAACATGGGCTTTGGATTAAGACAGGACTTAGTTGGTGTCCTGGTTCTGTCATTTACTGGCTGTGTGGCTTTGGGAAAGTTACTTAACCTCTCTGAGCCTGTAATTTCTTCTGTTGTAAAATTGAGATACTCTTAGGATCTATCTCATAAGGGTGACAAGTAAAGACTAAATGAAATAATACAGATCAAGTACTTAGCATAGACCCTGTTTCATTAGTATTAGTGGCTGGAGTGAGGATGGGGTTTCCGGTTTGTATTCCTCCTCCTTCTGTGTTGGTAATGTTAAAAGTACTTGCCAGAAGAAATTCTTTTCCTTCCTGAATCTACCAGTCCTAGAGGCAGGCTGTAAATATGCCAGTTCTATGTGGAATACAAGATAAAAACCTTCACAGAGAGGATATGCCAGGGAATCTCAGGTCCATATTTCTCCTCTGTCTAACCTATAAACAGAAGATTCAGAGTCTGCCCCCACCACCCCTGTGCCCATATTTGTATTCTCCAAGCTTGACAATCAGAGTTGGTTATAGTGGTCAGAACAACAAGCTAGTGAAGAGTGAACAGTATTTAATTTTAAGAATGGCATTAAGCCATGTACTAGCAGCAGTTTATGTTAAATAAGGATGAAAATGTCTTGCTGTTATTTTTTGTTGCTATTTGAAAACCTTATAATTGAATAGTTTCTGGATCAATTCCTTTTCTTTCCCTCTAGCTGCTTGTCTTATTCCTGACCACGGATGACAAAATGCAGGGATGCTGAAATAAACAATGTGTTTGGATTTGGGGTTCCTTTCATCAGGCTTGAGGGGATGATTTTGAGTGGTGCACATCTGCTTTGTTAACTGGTTCAAGTCTTATTAAGGATTTACCCACAGGTCTTTCCCAAGTAGAGCACAGCATAGCTGTTTGCCATTGAAGAAGACAGTGAGACAGGACGAATTTGCCATTCTGGAAGCAACTGTTCTCTTTCAAGGGAGTGGGGAAAACATTAATGGTCACCTCACATTTATTGGGCATCTATCTACTAAGCCTCAGGGCTTTACAGGTGCTCATTAGTACCTTTATGAAGTAGGCATTTCTGTCTTCTTTCTACAGGTGAGTTTCAGAGAGTCAGTTACCAAAATACCACATTAGTGACAGAGCAAAATTTGAGCTTTGGTCTACTTCTAAAGCTTCTTCCAACACCAGAGTGGCTCCCGTGGTCTTCTGGTTGGTAATCCAGAGGTAGCACAGAGTCATGGAAGGCAGATTGCTTTTGTAGGCAGATAGGCCCGATTTCAAACCCAGCTCAATCTGCAAGCTAGCTGGTGGCCTTGGGCAAGTTATTTCTTCTCTCTGGACCTTGAATTCCTCTTCAGTCAAATAAGCCTGATAAAACCTTTCTTAGAATGTTTTATGATGAATAATGATTATGAGTGTCTGACATAGTCTCTAGCAGGTCAGCATTCAATATGGTAATATGGTTATTGCACATTTGTCTTCTTTCAAAATTAGAATGGGTTCCTAATTCTTCCAGTTTTCATGTTTACATGTGGGATGCAAACCTCTTGCCTTTCGTGGGTGTGAAGCCCAGCTGTGACCCAGGACTTTATATATAGACAGGCTGGGTCATAACAGGAGCTTCCTGGGAAATGGGACAACCACTGTTTTTCATGATGGCATGTTACCCTGAACCCTCAGTCATGACCCTGGTTATGCTAGCCCTTTTAAAATTCATTACTTCTTCAAATAGGTACCAGACTCTTCTGTTTCAGTTTGAAGCTCCCATTCTAGACTGCCCTTGCAGAGGGTCTGTTTCTATGGATAGATGCCCCAAAGGTAGGTCATTTTATTTTATTTATTCATTCCTGTATTAAACAAACCACTAGTCCCTGCTTTGTGTCAGGCTTAGTGCTGTAGGTAGACCGTGAACAGGCTCACACAGCCCAGCTAGGGAGACATAGAAACCTGCATTTCTATTACGAGGTAAAAATGTAAGGTGAATGAGCTGACAGCTCAGCTAAGGAGACAGACACGGAAACCTGCATTTATGTTACAAGGTAAAGATGTGGAAGTAGGAGGCACTGTGGGAACACAGAGGAGGGGCTCCCCATGGGAGTGAGAGAACTGGTGATTAGAAACAGCCCTACCCTAGGAACGTGGCCCCCTGAGCCAAACCTTTGGTAAAAGTTAGCCAGGTAAAGGAATGTCAGTGGAAAAAGCAGCATGTATTTTTAAAAAAGTTGAGAGAGACAAACTGCAGTGAGCCTTAAACCCGGCTGACCGTCAGCATCATCTGCCATTTCCTTGAAAATGTTGGGGACGTGTTCTCAGTTTCTGATTCCAGCAGTCTGCATAAGGTCAATGAATCTGTATTTTTACCAAGTTCCACAGGAGCATCCTCTGAGACCAGTCTGGTACCAGTCCTTGCTGCGGAGAGTATGGAGATTAGATAGTTAAGCAGAAGCCAGACCTGGAAGGACCGGTAGAGCTGTTGCAAGGATTTACTTGTTTAATCTCTGGACAGTGTTGAGGACAGTACTGGTGCCCTAGTACCTAGTAAGCATTCACTAGGTGTTAGTAGTCGTTGCTGTTAGGCTAGTTATTTTAACTATGCTGTGCTAACAGAGGACCCTCCTGAAGTTTTACAGGTCATAGGTATAGTACTAATTTTAGTTATTTTGACTGTTTCAGCTAATTAACCCAAATTCAGTTTTGATATTGAGGGCTTGGTCGGGGAGGACGAAGGAGAAACATTTATCACCCGTTTTTCTTTTGTGTTTTTCATTTGGCCTGGTAGAAACTTAGCTCTTTAGGGGCTGCATTACCAGAATTCTTCTTTTAGAAACAGAATTTTCCATTGATGCTTTGTTATCGTGTCAGTATGACTCTGTTTTCATTTATAATCTTGATGAAATTTTATAGAAATAGTTTAGGGTGTAGTATATCTCTTTTATAGATAAAAACAAATGCTAGCAATGTGGAAACAGTAGAGAAATAGCCAGACTTCTTTAGTTATTTCTCCAATGTTTGTAGATGGTGCCAAATTGGGGAAATAACTTAGGAACCAGGCAGTAATTAACTGTGGGCTCTGGTTTATTAAAATTGAACACTTAATCTTTACTGGGATATGCTTCCTAATGTTGCCATTTGGGGGCCTTTTTTGTTCATAGTCTGCTAATAGGCTTTTAAATATATTAGCTCATTTCACCTAATCCTCACAGTAACCCTATGAGCAGTGTATTGTTACCCATACTTTATAGATAAGAACACAGAGGCCCAGATAACTTGTCATTTTCTGAAGGTCACACAGCTAGTATCTGGCCTTCCTAGGAACTGAATCACAAGGAGTGCTCTTCTGTTTTTGGTTTTAGTTTTTTAAATCATCAGTTAAGGTTGCTGACCTGTAGTGGGACTAATTTAAACTGTTTGGTATCTTTTCTCTTCAGTTTCTTTAAGCTGTCGGTAGTCCTGGCTCCAATACTGCATGAATAACCTTCATCTCTCAATCCCAAACGTTTTGCCCTCCCTCTCACTTTGTTTGCCTCTTCTTGACCTTCACACCTTAAGATATCTCTACCCCCTATGTCCACTCTCCTCACTGCCTTCTGTACCTGATGCCCAGCACTGTTCAACCTTCAGTTTCTGTTCCTAACCATTCCTTGCCTGGTTACCTTGCAAAGTTGCGTGCCTTTAGGTAGATGTTTCCCTTAGCATTCCGGCCTCTCCCTATTGGCCCCTTCTTGAGAATGAGACATAAATCTGTAGTTTCCACCCTGACTGATCAGTATCACCTGAAGAGCTTTGACAAAATACATATCCCTCCTCCAGCAATTCTGAGGACTGGGGCTCCAAGCATCTGTATTTTTTAAAAGCTCCAGATCCTTCTATAAAATGAGAATAATGAAAGAAAAAAGGGTAGGGAGGGTGGCAGCTCTGGATTCTGTTGCCCAGCTTGTGTTGAGAGCCACTGGCCATAATTCTCACAGCACAAGCCTTGGTAAGCACCCCTTCTACTTTCTCTGTGTGCCACTAGAAGATTTTTGACATGGTGGGTTTTTGGGGAAGGCTTGTTAAACACAGCTTTATTGCTTTATCTGAGTGTGAATAAAATAAATTACTGTAGAAAATTTTAAAATTGTGAAAAAAGATGGAGGGAAAGGAAAAATCACCCCCAATCCTACCACCCAGAGTTAATTATTGAAAACATCATGGAGGCCATCCATTCAAACACCATGTTAGGGACAGAGTGTGTGTGTGTGTGTAATTTTGTATAAAGGGAATCAGATGGATATACTGTTTTTACTTACTGTACCTTGGGCATTTTTTTAGCAGGGGTGGGCCTTTTAGTACAGTTAGGAGCTAGACTCTGTATTTTTAGAAGGCAGGATAAATTTCAGGTAAAATGATTAGGTTGTGGAGGTGATAGCAGTTTGGAGAGGTGAGCTGGGCTAGGCTTACATGGTGACATTGGCTCTTCTTTTTTTTTGAGATGGAGTTTTGCTGTTGCAGTGGCACCATCTCTGCTCACCACAACCTCTACCTCCCAGGTTCCAGCGATTCTTCTGCTTCAGCCTCCCAAGTAACTGGGACTACAGGCATGTACCATCATGCCCTGATAATTTTTGTGTTTTAATAGAGGCGGTATTT
Source organism: Cacajao melanocephalus (assembly GCA_963573385.1). Lineage (NCBI taxonomy): Eukaryota > Metazoa > Chordata > Mammalia > Primates > Pitheciidae > Cacajao > Cacajao melanocephalus. Next base: position 21,609 of record CAUYLG010076425.1, read on the forward strand.
CACTATGTTGGTCAGGCTGGTCTCAAACTCCTGACCTTAGGTGGTCCGCCCACCTTGGCCTCCCAAAGTACTGGGATTACAAGCGTGAGCCACCACACATGGCCAACATTGGCTCTTCTAAGTGTTGTGAATGTGTTGGGACTTCAGAGTAGTAAGGCAATGAGTTGTGGACTGAAGCCTAATGCATCCAGTTTCATTTGGTTATAGCATAAGAGGGGAAGTGAAAATGCCTTTCAAATGATATATATTTTTGATGTGTGAATACTTGAATGTGTTAGACATGTTGGCATCTAACAGAAGATATAATGTGGAAGGGAGTAAACTGAAAATAAACTTGTATACATTTCACTGCTCATAAAGAATACAATTACATGTGTGAGATGTTTGTTAGTGTCTACCTTCCTGGACTCTTGTAATATTGGATGTGATTTTTATATGCAGCAGCCTGCAGGTTGCTGGGGAAATGCTCTGTGTATTTAATCATCTTGCAGTTTTACTTGTTTGTTTTTTTTATGGTAAGAAAATGTTGGCTTGCTTTTGTAGCCAGATTGATTTTGCTTGTGGGTGTCCAGATGCTGATGAGCTGTAATTAGCATAAGAAGGAGGTTGAAAAGATGTTGAACATTGTTTCCAGGTAGCCAAACAAAGGATCCCCAAACAGAAATTATTCTCAAGTATCAGGTTCAAGAGAAGCAGCCCTTTTCTCTTTGAGGAGCAGTCTATTAAAGGATGTGTATGTTAGGCTGGGTAGGTCACCACTGCGGATGGGGCTGGTGAAACTTGCTGGGAACTGGCCCTGGGGTTGATTTTCTGCTGCAGAACATCTCTCTTTGTGAGAGGAGTAAATTTAAATCACTTGGGTAGTCTAGTAGAAAGTAGCCCTGGGCTGGGTTCAGAAGACTTGGGTTTGTGTTTCTGCTCTAACTCTTGTGCTTAGGCTCTGTGACTTGAGTGTCATTTGCTCTCTCTGAACCTTAGTTTCCTCACCTTTAAGATGGAGACAGTACTTCACAGTATGTGAGACTTGGATAAGGTAATGTATGAGAAAGTGCTTCACGTACCATAAAATCATGCACACGTATGACAGGGTAGTGTTGTGATGCGTATTACATTCATTGTTTTTTCTCTGTTACTTCTACATTCCTTATACTTTTTCTAAGTAACACTTTTCTTCCTTGTTCCTGGCTCCAAAGTAGAAAGAAAATCATGGTTAATTTGGTCCCTATTTGCTGCAGGGTTGCCATAAAACAAATTAAGCATGTCATTTTGATAATCACTAAAAAAAAAAGCCTACAACTTTCTTAAATGTACTGATTACTAATAAATCATGTCTATGTTAAGTATGCCTGCTGGCTGGCAAACTTCTGGAATAACAGTGTTTGCTAGCCTAGTTAACAGGCTGATTTTCCTGATGATGTGTCATCTGGTCTGAGGCTACTATAGATACTGATGATGGCAATAGTGTGATAGTGTCTCACGTTTAGTGAGTATTTGCTGTGTTTCAGTGTATACATGATGTCATTATCTCTAACGTCAACTCTGTGTGGGTTATCATTAGCCTGCTTTATAACTGAGAAAACAGCCCCAGAGAAGTTAAGTACTTTTTCAAATGGTGCAGACAGTTTAATGTCTGCTAGGACCTCCCCAAAGCCCATGTTCTTGATATAGGGCTTCAGTCTCTCGAGGAGACATCAGAGAGCTAAGAAGTTAGATGAGGCTGGGCGCGGTGGCTCACGCCTGTAATCACGGCACTCTGGGAGGCCGAGGTGGGCGGATCACAAGGTCAAGAGATCAAGACCATCCTGGCCAACATAGTAAAACTCCGTCTCTACTAAAAATAAAAAAATTAGCTGGGCATGGTGGCTCATGCCTGTAGTCCCAGCTACTCGAGAGGCTGAGGCAGGAGAATTGGTTGAACCCGGGAGGCGGAGGTTGCAGTGAGCCAAGATCGTGCCACTGCACTCCAGCCTGGTGCCTGGCTACAGAGCGAGAATCTTTCTCAAAAAAAAAAAGAAGTTAGATGAGTTTTAATCACCAAGCCAACAATCCAGTACCTTTAGCTGTTTTAGAAATAAACTAGAAAGATTTAGAATTCTGGCATGGCAAGGCAGGAAACCTCTATTACCAGGATTTTTTGTGTTTGGTCATGTGGGATGTTAACTTTTTTAAATGACTTTATTCTTAAATTTTGAAATAATGAACCATGCTATAATAAAGTTGTACAAATATATTTCATACAGAGTTAGATGTGTTTTTCTAAGCTACAAGCTTGGCATGAGTCTCAGTAGCAGTGTGGTGGGAAGAACAGCCTTTTAGAAAATGCAGACATGAGTTCAAATCCCAGCTCGTACCAGCTGTGTAACCTTTGGCATGTTAATTACCTTCATTGATCCCAGATTCCTCTGTATAACCGAGCTTCTTAAAGTTTATATCACAGATGAATCACCTGGAGATCTTGTTAAGCTTCAGATGGTGCTTCAGTAGGTCTGGGGTGAGGCCTAACATTGCGTATTTCTAACCAGCCCCCAGGTAACGCCAAGGCTCCTGCTCCTCCTCCGGCCACACTTTAAGTAGCAAAAATCTATAAAATGGGATATTGGTGCCTTCCTCACAAGTTTATTGTGGCATGTAGTAGATGCTTAACAAATGTAAGTCCTCTTCCTTTCTCCTCGCATACCTGGGAGTCTCTTGGAAATGGCCTTTATTTAAGAAGTCGATCTGGAAGTATCTATTCCTAGCATGTCTTATCTCTGTCGAAAGTCCCAGATGATAGAAAGCATTTTGAAAGTAATGAGCTCAGGTTTAAGCTTTACGATGAAAGAAACCCACATCTGAATCAGAGGCTCATCTTGAAGAGTTAGCCCAGAACTGGAGTCATTTAGGAAGTATCTGTGCAAACCTTTGTAAGGTGGCTCAAAGGAAACCTCAACTGACTTCTTCCATGAGTTCATCATTCTTCAGTTCTTCACACAATACATGTTGAACACTTAATGATTCCAGGCAAGGGTTAGACCCTGGGAGACACAGTGACCCACCTGAGGCCCACCCTGAGGCACTTACCTTTCTGTGGGGAGACAACATGCAGGTGATGATTACAATACATACATTAGAGGTTATACAGTTGGAAGCACTGAAGGAAGAAGTGGACTTCCGGTCAACTTTGGGAGATCCTCCAGTCTCGACAGTAGGTAGGAATTTCTCAAGTGGACAAGAAAAGGAAAAGCTTTTAGGTCGGGGAATAGTGTATACAAAGGCACACAGAATGCATAGGGACTCTGTAAAGGCAGGTATTCCAGCCTTGCAGTCTTGGGGTTTGACTGTAAGCTCAGTGAGCCAGACTGCTGTCTTTGTCAAGACATAGTAGGGGTAACCAGGCAGGCAGAGGACCTGGACCAGGACAGCCTTCTCCTAAGTGGGTTAGATCATAATTCTGAAAGATACAGTCCCAAATGCCATAATCTTGAATGTTGAAATCTCTGAATTCTAAAATCCTGAAAATCAGAATCGCAAGAATCATAGAATAATTTCAAAAAGAGCAGCACCGGAGAAAATGAATGTGAATATATTCTCTGAGGAGAGCCATGTCCTAAAAGAAAAAATTAGCAATTTATTGTGATATAAGACTTGAAAATATAGTTAATGATCGTGAAAGTAGACCACCTGTTATGGACTGTCTCTGTGCAATAGCCTGTAATGTGTCTCTGTAATACATTTTTCATATGTCAAATTTTCTTTCTGTTGTTTTTTTCCTTTTTTAGGCTCACCCCACCACTATTTTCAACTGTTACCGTTATTTCGTACAATTCATTTTGCTGTGAATTTCATCTTTGCATCATTTCCAATAGTGCAGGTGTAAATAGCGTAGAGGCTTTTAGAGACTTCTAATTCATTTTATGCATTTTTTGCGCATTTGACTCCACTAAAGTGCATTGTCACAACATGGCCTTTGTGTATGTATGTATGTGTGCGTATGTAAAGATGTTGAAACTTCCTCCATAAATGAAGAGATGTCCTTTTTGTGTGTCTGCATTTGTTCAGGATAAAATTTCTCAAGATCTAGGTTCTTTGGGTGACTGCATATACACAGTGGTGAACCATCATCGCTGTTGATTGATCTCATCAAGACTTAGGTTACTCATCACAATATTTCAGATGACTGCAATTGTAAAGCTGGGTGCACACAATCACCAACCTAGTGCTGTTCATCTGTGCATTTTCCCTTTTACTTACCTATATCATTTTTAATAGACTTTGTCTGCTCATAACTGTTAAACCTGTACCACTGTCGTTGGTATACCTGCTTGCAAAACTGCATATGTTATTATTGCCTATTTTATTGTGGAAAGTGGGCTGTGAAGTATTCTGTCATGTTTTTATATGTTTCTCAAATAAACCCCCTTTTAAAATGTAAATAAGTATCTTTTAAAGAATTTTTTAAAGTATTTTTTCCAGAATTACATTTTTTGGGATTTTTAACATTCAGAATTATGATTGGCTTCCCTCCTATGCCAGCCTGAGGAGACACTCCTAGCCACAGTATCATGGCTTTTGTATAAGCCTAAAACCTTCAGAACTGGAGAGTCAGGAAGGAGCCGCAGCCCACATATTGTTGTTCTCTTTGAGTGTCATCTGTAAATCTACTAAATTCGTTTTATCTTTTAAGATCTTTTGTAGATTCTTCCGTGTTGATCCTGGTTTTGCTCTCCTTAAAGCAAACCTTTCCATCTCTGCTTTGGAGTTCATTTAATGACATCAATCAGGAATAACATAACATAAGAACATAAGTACCTCTTGAATTTAATCTTCTTGCAGTTCATGCCATCTCCACGAACCCTCCTCCCCTTAGTTCCTTTCTCAGATGACAACAACCTTCTTCTCCTATAACTGGCTTACTATTGGAATTCTTGCCCCTCTCCAGTTCATCCTGTGCTCCTTCCAGCATTCCAGAAGATACAGATTGATACGGTTTGGCTCTGTGTCCCCACCCAAATCTCATCTCAAATTGTAATTCCCACGTATCCAGGAATGGACCTGGTGGGAGGTGGTTGGATCATGGGGCCAGTTTCCACCAATCTGTTCTCATGGTAATGAGGGAGTTCCCACGAAATCTGATGGTTTGAAAGTGGCAGTTTCCCTTACGGGTTCTCTCTGTCTCTGTCTCTCCTGCAACCTTGTGAAGAAAGTGCTTGCTTCCCCTTACCCTTCTGCCATATCTGTAAGTTTCCTGAGGCCTCTCCAGCCAGGCAGAACTGTGAGTCAATTAAATGTCCTTTTTTTGTAAATTACCCAGTATCAGGTAGTATCTTTATAGTAGTGTGAACATGAACCAATTGCGCAAATGAACTGCCTCTGGTGGCTCCAAAGTGTGAATAAGATCATGTGATTCTGCTGCTTAATCCTTTCAGGTCTTCTTAATACAGGTCTAGGATAAAATCTAGATTTTGGCATGACATAGAAGACCTGCCCATTTGGCCTTCTCTTGTCGGCACCCCCTTGGTCATTCCCTGCTCTGTTTCCACCTAGCCCAAACTAGGGAACCCCCTCCTAGTGTTACCCTTTTCTCTCCTCCACATCTTGACATTTGATGCTTCCCCTGACTGAGATGCTCTTTTACCCATGTCTTTGTGAGACTGATTACTTATTCTTTGAAATCACCCTCATCCTTTTCGTCCTGAAAGCCTTTCCTGGTTTTCCATTTCTGTTCTGAGACTGCTCCCTCTCTTATGCTCCCAGCAGCATCAGTTTTATACATTGGTGGTTGGCTTGCTTGCTTCCACTCAGCTGTGAGCTCCACCAGGCAAGGACTATGTCTTACGTGTGGGGGTGGGGGGTGAATAGGAATCCCTTTTGTCCTTTATATCCCTTCAAGTAGACTTAATCAAAAGGAAAAAAAAAATAAACCTTTTTATTATGGAAAATCTCAGAAATATACAAAGGTAGAGAAAATTATATATTGAATCCTTACGTACCCATCACTCAGCTTCAGTGAATAACATTTTGCCAGTCTTGTTTATTCCCCTCCCCTTTTTTTTCCTGGAATATTTTAAGGCAACCTTAGACATCATGTAATTTTACCGTATGTGGAGTTTTTAATTTATAAAATCAATGACTGATATGAACAAGAGCCTTGGATTTAGCATTTTTCTAGCTGGAATATACATGTTATGTTAGCAATAGAATCTATTGATAATTCAGCTGTATACCATTAGATGCCAGAAATAACTTAGATCAGGGTTTCTCACCCTTGGCACTATTGATACTTTGAACCAGATAATTTTGTTTGGGTTGTAGGGGGTGCTCTCCTTTGCATCGTCTGTGTCAGCAGTATCCCTGGACTCTTGCCACGGCTGGATGCCAGTAGCCACCCCCAGTCAGTCACCACAAAACACATACATAAAAATTGTAGAATGTCTCTAACAGTGGAATCCTCCCACCCCTCTCCCTGCACCACCCCCCACTGAGAACGACTGTCGTAGAGAAAGGGAAGAATTTTATAGCTGTTGAGATCTTCCAGATCTCAGAACTGTTCAATAGACAGTTGGGGAAACTGAGTCCCAGAAAGGAAGTGTGCCTTTCTGATTATTACTCTGCTTATTAGTATCATGCTAGAGAATAAAATCTGCATTTTCTGCTTCCTGTGCCAGTCTGTGTCTCACTCTACCACACGTAGTTTCTAGGAGCTACCAGGGTGATGTCAGAGGCTTCCTAGGAGCCAGAAGAATTCCCGTGGCCCTGGTGCGGGTGTTTTCCCTGAACAGAGAAGATGACATGGCCAGGCTGAGGCGAGTTGTGGAATACTGCTACCAGCAAGGACGCACTGCTGCTGATTTGCAGCCGTGCCCGGCATCTGCCGAGGCTGCCCGGCATTCCCTTTTACCAAATATTTATGATGAGGTGGGCTGGGGAGCTCTTTCCTTGAGAATACATCTTGGATTCCATAGTGGCAGACAAGTAGAATTTGTTTCACAGAAATTACTTTGAAGTTAGTTTTTGCCAGAAACCATCTGTTTTATATAAAGCAAAGGACACTGGAATTTCAGTTTATAGCTTTGTTCAAAATGGACTCTCTGCTTATTTCTCACAACTCATTCTGCTAAGCAGCGCCCTGGAAAGTTGGGTGCTAGTGAATCTAGTTTACCACTAGGAAGGCAGATTTAAGGTGGCGGAGAGAAAGCTGGCTCATGAAGTGAGATCAAAGAATCTCTGGCTCTCAGTAGCTCTGAAAACTTAGGTAAGATGCATAACCTCTCTGGGCCTTATTTTTCACATCTGTACGATGGGGAGAATAAAGGATTCCAAGGGTGATCATGAATATTAAGTGAGAAAGAATATATGAAGCACCCAGTATATTAATCCAGCACACAATACTAATAAATGTTTTTTCCCTCTTAAGAAAGACTTGTCTGGAAAGGCACACAGATTTTGCAGGCCCTTAGTTCTTTATTTGTACAACTCTAAAATTGTTGCACTGGCTGTCTAGAAAGATTAACTTGGGAGGCAGTGATGATGGCAACAAAGTGCTTAATATACTTACCAATATATATTGTTGATTATACCCAGTTAATAGAACAGAGCATGCACTCATTCTTCACAAATGCCCTATGAGTTTTAGGATTAACTAGGCTCTTTCATCTCCTCCCTGCGATGAGTCTGATCCCTGTTAGAATGTGGTCCTTGAAGCATTTTCACTACAGAGATGACTACCTGTTTTTCCAGTAGTCTTTGAGTGTGAAAGATGATAGGATGGTTTCATTTGTTAGTCTGAGACTAGAAAAGAAAGAGCTGAGTTAGTGCAGCACTGAAATTCCTCCTGTCCTCTAACTCTGCTGCCTGGCTGGCTAAAGGAAGAAGGGTCAAGAGGTCAGACTTCAAGAAAATGAACATAAGGCCACCTTGGGTATGCAGCAAGTTATTCTGGTTTCTGTGGAAATCAGCTGAAGCCCTAGAGCCTGGAGGGAGTATGAGTGTGTGTGGAGCTCAACAGTTGGTGAGGCTGCAGCAGCTTCAAGGAGGACTTTGCTGCTTAATGTGGTAAGAATAGGAGGAGGAGGGAGCCACTGTTTGAAGAGCAGAAGGCAGGTCTGTCGAGTAAGATGAAAGTAGTGAAGAGGTAGGTTTAGATTGTCCCTGGAAGGCCCTGGAAACAGGCCCCCTCCCCCACCAACTGAATGTCTATCTAAAGCAGGCATCCCGGGAGGATTTTCAGAGGCCTGTGAACCTCTTTGCTTTGGGACAGTGGTGTTCGGCTCTCCTGCCCCAGGATAGGCTGACATGTTGAGAAGTGGGGAAATGAAAGAGCAAAGACTGCTGATGAGGGAGAATGTGGGGAAGTTCTGGCCTCCGTGCTCAGACTTGAGTGTGTGGATCCAGGCCTTGGCATGCTGTGCCCTGAATGCGGCTCTGCTCTCCCAGCCTTCCAGGGCTAGTTAAGAAGACAGTGAGCAAACCCCCTGAAAAGGACTCTTTACAAAAGACCGAAGACTCATTTTAGGATCTAAAGATTTTTTTATGTGTTTAGTTGGGTGGGGGTAGGAAGAGGAGTGGTAACTATATAATATACTTTTCAAATCCTGAAAGAGCTTCCAGGGCACAAAGTCAGTTTAAATTACTTGAGATGAGCTATTGCTAAAAGCAATGCACTGCAGGAAAGGAAAGTGAACCAGCCATGCTGACATATAGCTGTCTTCATTAGAGGACTCGGGCCGAGGTTCAGAAGCCAGCCTCATAGCACTTCAGCATACTGCTGGGTGTAGGTGCTGCTGAGGTGGGTAAATGTGGAATACAAAGATAAAATAAAGGTGCTGGCTGGGCGCCGGGGCTCACACCTGTAATCCCAGCACTTTGGGAGGCCGAGGCAGGTGGATCATGAGGTCAAGAGATCGAGACCATCCTGGCCAACGTGGCGAAACCCTGTCTCTACTGAAAACTACAAAAATTAGCTGGGTGTGGTGGCACACGCACGCCTGTGGTCCTCGCTACTTCGGAGGCTGAGACAGGAGAATTGCTTGAACCTGGGAGGAGTAAATAGCAGTGAGCCGAGATTGCACCACTGCACTCCAGCCTGGAGACAGTGAAACTCCATCTCAAAAAAATAAAATAAAATAAAATAAAGGTGCTGAAACTCCAGGCATGTATTCATATTTCTACCGTTACGAGGATGTGAGTTCATAAGAAAAAACTGTCAGTGCTTCCAGCCAGGCTCTTCGGAGCCCATGTGTAATAATGGGAAAGTGTTCTGAGGAGACACTTGACAGTGAGGTGAAAAGAAGGGAATGCACCTTTTCACCAGCAGTAGCGTTTGGCACTAGGACCTTCTCCACTGGAATGTGTGGCTGCTTCCAAAAATGAGTGTAATTGTGCACTCAGCTTTGCTTGGGGTAAACACCTGAATTCTCAGGACTCTCAGTCTCTCTTTTGGCCCTACTTAGGACTTCCTAGAAAAGAACTTACTGGATTAGTGTATCAGGAATTGCAATTGGTTGTTAGTAACAGAGACTAGAAGTAACAATGATTTAAGCAAAATAGATCACATAAAGGTTTATTTCTCTCTCAGGTGAAACAAGTCCAGAGGTCAGCAGGACTGGAATGGCAGCTTCATGGTATCATTAGGAGCCCAGGTTTCTTCTGTCATTCTATTCTGCCATTTTTATCACAGGGCCAGGGATGTTTGTTTGCTTTTTAATGTGCCCCAAGCACCTATAAAAGTGCCTGGCTTCTATTTTCAAGATCACCTCATGGTCCCAGATGGCTACTAGAGCTCCAGTTATTATGTCTATATTCCAAACAGCAGGAAAGCCAAAAGGGGAGAAGGAAGGGCAGAAGGACACATGTCCCCTCCAGGAAGTCCCAGATACCAGCTCAACCTGAATCTCTGACCTGACATTAATCACATGATCATACCTAACTGTAAGGGAGGTTGTAATTGTTGTGTGTGTGCTTTTTAAGCTGGTCATAGTATCCCTCCAAATAAAATAGGTTCTATGACCCAAAAAATAAGAGAATGGGTTGGGCATGGTGGCTCACACCTGCAATCCCAGCACTTTTAGAGGCCAAGGCAGGCAGATCACCTGAGGTCAGGAGGTCGAGACCAGCCTGGTCAACATGGTGAAACCCCACCTCTACTAAAAATACAAAAATTAGTTGGGTATGGTGGTGCATGCCTGTAATCCTAGGTACTCGGGAGGCTGAGGCAGGAGAATTGCTTGAACCTAGGAGGCAGAAGTTGTAGCAAGCCGAGATCGCATCATTGCACTCCATCCTGGGTGGCAGAGCGAGTCTCCATCTCAAAAAATAAAAAGAGAAACAGGCCAAGCGTGGCAGCTCACACCTGTAACCCCAGCACTTGGGGAGGCCAAGGTGGGCGAATCACTTGAGGTCAGGAGTTCAACACAAGCCTGGCCAACATGGTGAAACCCCGACCCTACTAAAAATACAAAAATTAACTGGGCGTGGTGGTGGGCACCTGTAATCCCAGCTGCTCAGGAGGCTGAAGCAGGAGAATCACTTGAACCCAGGAGGCGGAGGTTACAGTGAACCGAGATCTCATCACTGCACTCTAGCCTGGATGGCAGAGCAAAACTCCATCTCAAAAAATAAAAACTAAAATAAATAAAAAGAGAAATTGAAGCCAGCCATGGTGGCTGACGCCTGTTTACCCAGCACTTGGGGAGGCCAATGTGTGTGAATCACTTGAGGTCAGGAGTTTGAGATAAGCCTGGCTAACATGGTGAAACCTCATCCCTACTAAAAATACAAAAATTAGCTGGGCGTGGTGGCAGGCACCTGTAATCCCAGCTGCTCGGGAGGCTGAGGCAGAAAAATCACTTGAACCCAGGAGACAGAGGTTACAGTGACCCGAGATGGTGCCATTGCACTCCAACCTGGGTGACAAGAGCAAAAATCTATCTAAAAAAAAAAAGTAAGAAAGAAGAGAATGGGTATTAGGCAGCTGGCAATCTCAGCCAGTCTGATTGCTGCCTTTGGTATATAGAGCATCTCTCTTGGGCAGAGTTTAGCCAGGCCTTCTCTGCATTCCTCAAGTCACGGGTGCCCAGCTCATTCTTCACGGCACTCCCTAGAATCAGCATTTTCCCTCAGTCCACACTGCTGTCACTGGAGCGACGGAGTTGGTTTCACTGACAAAGCACGTTGCAGGAGCCATTGAAAAGAAGATGGGAAACCACAGTGTGGAGTCTCCTCCACAGGAGATGGTTGTGTACACACATGGCCAGCGCGTAAGGCTTCGTGGACCACCCATCTGAGATATGGACCTTCTCGTACGAACACTGACCTAGGAAACTTCATGCTCTCTGTCCGAGCTCTGAAAGGTGTTGTCAGATGCCACATCATTCTGGTCTCTTCCCTCCGTGTTCTTAGAGAGACGTAATGTAGCACAGAGAAGCACTTCCTGAGCATACGTGCTTACTTCTCTCTGCCAGGTGCATTTTCCCACAGGTACAGTGCTGTACATTAGTTAAGGTAACACTTATACACTTTAAAAATCCATAATGTGCTGGAATATTCTGAAAGAAGGAATGAAATCCCATGGGAACAGTGAAAACAAGTGAGTTAACCGAAGGCAGCACCTATCATAGTGGTTCGCACCCAGTAGGTGCTTAGACAATGCTTGTGCAGTTTCATCACAACCGAAAGATGAGAATACCGAGTTAATTTTGGCAATATTTCACATTAAATGGGTTTCAGCGGGCCTATTTCAATGGAAAAGGCATTCAAAATTTCAAACAACAGACATAAAACTGCTTTCTGGAAAAATAGCCTTTGGGTATCTCATCATTCATATTCCAAGTGCACACTTTTTCTTGACTCCTTCTCAACATTTTTTTAAAGATAATTTTCAAAGATACAGAAAAGTTGGATGAACTGTATAGCAAATACTCATGTACCTGCCACCCGGATTCTACCATTAACGTTTTGCTGTATTTGCCTCACCACGTTTTGCCATGTCTCTTTCTGTCATCCATCCATGTTATTTTTTGATGCAGAAAATAAGTTGCAGACGGCATTACACTTCATCCTTAGACACTTTAGCATGTGTATAATTAACTGAGTTTCATATGTATAATATGTATTTTTAAGTAAAATAACTGAGTAAAATGCACAGATCTTGAGTGCACCATTTGAGTGATAACAAATACATGCTATGTCAAGATACAGAACATTTCCACCACCCCAGAGTGTTCTCTCATGCTCCTTCCTGGGCAGATCTCTCCCCCTGCCTCACAGAGGTAACCACTGTTTTGAGTTTTCACTGTAGATTAGCTTAGCCTCATCTAGAACCTCCTATCAATGGGCTTATACAGTGTGTATTCTTTTTGAGTTTGGCTTTCACTCAGCATACTGTTTTTGAGGTTCACCGTAAGGTTGTGATCCATTTGGTAATTTGTTCCTTTTTACTGCTGGGTAGTATTCCAGTGTATGGATTTATTTTTCTGTTCTTCCTATTGACAGGCCATTATGAACAGAGCTGCTATAAACATTTTTTGTACAAGTCTTATTGTGGCAATATGGTTTTATGATCTCTTGGGTAAATATCTAGGAGTGGAATTGCTAGGTCATTGGTTAGCTGTTGACATCTTTTTTGATAACTAAGATCTTATAATTGAACGGAGAGAGGACTTTATAAATCATCTAGGCCACCTGATTTTATAGACAAAGATGTTGAGACCCAGAAAAGAGACCTGTGGAAAAGAGACCTGTTCAAAGTCACAGAGAAGATTTTTCTCAAAGTATGGACCTGAAATGCATGTCTCCTAACTCTAGTATTCTTTATAGCAGACTTCTCTTCTTCCTCTGAGAAAGAAGGACATTAGGATTCTTTCCAGAAGCTCATTAACTATTTCCATGGTTGCCTAGGGAGAATTAGCTGTTAGATATACCTGGGTGCAGGAGACTGTGCTTGATGCTTGTGCTTCTGTAGCATCTGGACCTGACCCTGCCTCTCCAGCGTACATCCCTGCAGCTGTTCCAGGATGGTCTTTGTGGAACACAGACCTGGTCATGCAGCTTCTGTCCATCATCCGTCCTACAGGGCCTGTGGGAGAAAGTCCAGACTCTGTAGTTGAGTGTGCAGGCTCCTACTTCTCTCGGCTCACCTTCCATCTTATTGCCACCCCACCCCCACCCTTGCAACCTACCCCATGCCATGTTCTGACATATGTCCAGGCCTCTAAACCTCCTGTATTTGGTCTGGAATGCCTTTCCCCTTTTGTTTCCCTGATAAATTCCTTACTCTTTCTTCAGGATTTGGTTCACCCAGATCCTCTCAGGGAGTCAGTTACTTTCTTTTTATACATATGTACCTCTTAAAGCTAACTCGCTATGGTGTTTTGTTATGATATCACATTCGGCATCAGTTGAATTCATGGCACAGAGCTAGACACTGAAGGAACAGACAGGACTGAGACTCGGGCCTGGCGTTTGAGAAGTTTGTCGTCTGTTGAGATTTCTGTAACAGTAGTTCGCGTGCGAACGATAAACACTCCGGTGCTGAAAAGAATGAGAGCTCGTCTCTGTACGTCCTTCCAGGCAGTAGGTGTTTTGAAAGCTTCACCATTCAAAACTATCTCATGATTTTACTTGCATTACTAGTGAGGCTGAATGCCTTTAAAAAAAAATATGCCTATTGGGTGTATTTTAACTCTTGAGGAAAACAATAAAGTTGTATTATAGTATAATTAACTAAGTCACTTCCTAGCTGTGAGACCCTGGGAGGCAAATTTCTTTTCCCAACCGAGCCTCTGGTTTCTTGTCTGTAAAATGGGGAGACTAATAAAATGTGTTTCATAAGATTGTTGTGAGAATTAAATGAGGTAACGTGTAAAGCACACACAGGCACATAGTAGGTTTGTGATGAATGTGGCCTTGTGATGAATGTTGCCAGTCTTTAGCCCAGTGCCTGCCACTTATGTAATATTCAGTGTTTGTGAAGAATAGGACTATATGTACACTGTGTATGTGTTAAAAGGGGCTATATGTAGATGCTCACACAGATCCATCTGTCTTGAGAAGGGTGTTTGATTTGACATGCATCAATATTCAACCAGAGTGGCTGAGCACACATGCGTGACTCTTCTTGGGTTGCCACATCCCCTGCTAGGCAGATGTCCATTATAATGAAATGTAAGAAGGGAAAAAATAATAATAAAGGCAGAGGAGTGTAATGTTATGGCTTGATTTGACAGGGCCTCCTGCTACTTCAGCTGCCAGTGCCAGGCATGGAACAGATTAATCTGTATTCCAATACACCACTGCTGAAGTCAGGATCGATCTAATTAGGGTATTTTAAACATCCTGTTTGCATCTAGAGTCTTATCAGAAACCAGGATATCTGTCCATCTGGGGGGCGGGAGGCAGGTAGGCAGCAAGGTTCAGCAATAAAACAGACATAGGCTGTAATTTTGAGAGTGAGAGAACACTGCCGTTTGATTTCCTTAAAACAAAAGAGCTAATGGCCTTAGATGTTCTATGGAAACAAAGGCAGCTCTGCAGCATGGCCTTGAATTTCAAAGTGGCCCTGCAAGATCTTGCCAAGATATGGGCCTGGTGGTTGAAGTACAGGGACCATTTCCGTCCTAAGAATAGAACTCTGGCTGACCCATATATGTCTTTTTTAACCATTTGGGCTATGGAAGGCAGGTGCAGGCTCTGAAGCTGGGTGAGCAGACTGACCAACCAGGCTGGGCTAGTAGGTAAATGCCAGGCCATCCGGACAATGCTGAGGGTCTGCTTTTCATAGTCCAACATTCATATTTATCTGTGATGTGCACCCCATTTTTCCAACCTCATTACTTCTCATCCTTCCTTCCCTCCTGCCACAGTGATCTCTTTCCAGTTCTTTGTCCATATCCTGCACTTTCTGATTTAATTATTTACTTCATGTTGGTCTATCCGCTTGGAATATCATTGCTGTCATTGCCCCTCTTCCCTATACCTGTCCTTCAAGTCTCAACTCTGATGCTGCCTTTCCTCCCATTCTTCTTAGCTCCTCTGGCAGGGAGAGCATTTTCTCCATCAGTAGTTTCTACCTGTGTCCCATTTGCTGTCATTTTCTATAATGTAGTTTTATTTACTTATTTACTTATTTAGGAGATAGGATCTCGCTCTGTCACCCAGGCTCACTGCAGCCTTGACCTCCTGGGCTCACACTTTAGTCCCCCACCCCAAGTAGTTGGGACCCCAGGAGCTTACCACCATGCCCAGCTAATTTTGGCATTTTTAGTAGAGAGGGTTTCACTGTGTTGCCCAGGCTGGTCTCAAACTCCTAGGCTCAAGCAATCCAACCAGCCTTGGCCTCCCAAAGTGCTGGGATTACAAGTGTGAGCCCAATTGTAATTTTATTTTATAAAAATGAGATATCATTGACATATGAAAAGTTTATATATTTAAGGCATACCACTTTTTGTTTTGATATATGAATAGTATACATTGTAAAACGATGACCGCAATCAAGCAAATTAACATAGTCATCATCTTGCATAGCGTTTTCTGTCATGTATTTTAACACACTGTCGGATTCTTATACCTATTTTTTATGAGCAAATGAATGAGTCCTGTGCCAAAGATTCCTTAAAGCCTCCTTCTGGGACCCAGCTTTGCTTGCTAGGGCCTCCTCTTCCTTTTTAGTGAACGGAGACTTTCCCTGCCCCGCCATACTAAAACTTCACAAAGGTTCCGGGAGGACCCCTCTGGAATCTGGAGGCACCCCTCTTGGCACAGAAGGTTGACAAAGTCAAATTTAGGGATTGTCACTGTGCACCTTGTCACTTTATTCCTTCTGTTCTCCCACTCCCATCTTGGGAGACTTGTTAATATAAATAGGACTCATGCTCCTCAACTTTCCATGGGGCTATGTCCCAGAAAACCCATTGTGAGTTGAAAATATGGTAAGTCAAAAATGGATGTAACACACCTAACCCACCAAACATCATAGCTCAGCCCCACCTACCTTAAACATGCACAGTGCTTACAGTAGCCCACAGCTGGGCAAAACCATTTAACACAAAACCTTTTATTTTTTAAAAAAAAGTGTTGACTATTTCACATAATTTATTGACTATTGTACTAAAAGTGAAAAACAAAGTGATAGCATGGGTACTTGATGTACGGTTTCTACTGAATGCATATTGCATTTGCACCATCGTAAACAAAAAATAAGTCAAGCCATCATAAATCAGGTACCATCTGTATTCCATTTATTCCTGACTTCAAGAATATGGTTCAGTTCTGGGCTCCAAAAACTGAGTATGCCCCTATAACCCCAAATCCTGGTTTCTGTCCACCAACTTTACCACTGAAAACGTGGAGCTGCTAGCACACGGCCACTCACCTGTCAGTGTAATACCTCCAGCTCTGCGTCTCTCCCAGAAGGCTCTGAGAAAATATTTTCCTTCTGCCTTAATTCTGACCTCTTAACTTGCATGTGTGTAGCCACTCCTACTCTGGCCCTCCTCTTTCCTACCCCAGCTGAATTAGGGGCCCTTCACATATGGGCTGAGTATTTTCCATGCATGGCAGCTAATTGTGTACTCTGTTGTGGTTGTTTATCTCTTAGCCTTAATCACAAAATGATGAGCTTCTCTAGAGCGGGCTATCTTTCATCGCTGTCGTCTTAGTACTTGCTACATTGCCTGGCACCTAGTAGGTACTCAGAATTTTGAGTAAAGGAAGGGCTGGTGATGTACCACTTCATGCCCTGTAATTATCCTAAGATTATAAATTCTAATTATCCTAAGATTATAAAACTCTAGAAGAAGCAGCTAATCTTCATTTCTTTACAGATCACACGTTGTGTTTTCAGTTCTTGAAGGAAGACCAAAAGGCAAATGATTATCATGGCCAAGTACATTTCTTTTTATTCAAAGGAAGGACCATCTCTGCTTAGATGTGCTGCGTCCTTCATCTTACTAGTAAATAGTCACTACCCGCTTTAGGGCTGTCTGCAGGCCTCCCAGAATCTTGTATTATTTGCTTTATAGCCAGCGACACAGAAGCACTTTATTTTAATTTGTTGTGGGATTGGAGAGTCTAAGCGAAGTTGGCCTTGCTCCATTTTAGGGTTAGAACAAATCTTAAGTTAGAGAAAACAGCCCTACCAGCTGAGAAAGCCAAGCAATCCAGGTTTCTGTTTTTCTCAGCCGGAGCTAGTGAGGATGACTCAGGCTGACTAAAACATCTTCAGTGGCAGACATGTGATCAGGTTGCAGTATGGAAGGCATTAGCTGGTGATCTATGACAGGTACGTAGGTGAGTAACTCCCTTGTGATTCTCTTTTTCAGTATGACAGATCTCAAACTTCTGTCTGTTGAGTGCCTACTATACACCCATCTCATTTGAAAGAATGGATTTGGTAGATGCCAGGTACAGCGCCATCTTACAAACAAGAAAACTGAGACCCAGAGGCTAAGCTCCATGCCTGTGGCTTAACCAGCTAGTGAGTGCCAGAGGCAAGATTTGAATCCATGTCTCTCTGATCCTAAAGCCCCACATAAGGTTAACTAATTCAGTTGTTGGCATGTCTGGAGCAAATCCCAGGAGGTAGTGTTCTCCATGTACCTGTGTGTCTTTCTCAGCAATTGAACCATAATAGGCCTACTCATAAACAGGCCTGTGTATGGATAAATAGCTCTTCTCATAGAGAATGGCTAGTGTTAACCAGACACCTACTGGAATGTGGCCCATACTTTTTTTTTTTAAGAGTAAGGATGAGAAATGCCAGTCCATCCCATTCTTTACAAAAATGGTACATGCTATAAATGGCTAGTTGGAGTGACTGCCACAGTGTGCACTGTTCTGGAAAGATGACTGATTTGGGTGTGCTGGGTCAAGGGTTCTTAACTAAGGAGCCACCACTGAGAGATGTGAATGCTCTGAAACACCGTGGGAGATGTTCCATTCGTGTATGTGTTTGGGGCGGGATAGCATGCCCCCGCGCTTACGCGTCTCTCAAATGTCAGTTGTGATCTGGAGGGAAAAAACTGCAGATCTAGATCCCAGTGGCCCACAAGGTACTTTGGACCTGAGGCAAATCACATTCCTTCTCAGGGCTGTTGTTTCCATACTCAGAACCCCAGAATCAGATCACAGATTTCTACCCTCCTTCCAGCTCTGAAAATTCTAAAACTCTAACTGCCCCCTGGAAAATCAAACTTTTAGCCCTCTCACAGAGACACACGCATCTAACCCTTTGCTAATCACCCATGAGAAGCCCTGAAGAGAGCTGAGCCAGGGGAAGGGTGGGCCAGAGCCTCCCTCCAGGCAGTTTCAGTAATTAGTGTCTGTCTGAGGCAGCCAGTTGTCTGACTGTTGAGCAGGGAGCCCAGCAGGCAGGAACTCTCACTGGCACAATTTCAATACTGGCTCTCTAACACTCCCCCTAGATGCCAGGCTGCCTACCTCCCTACCTAGTGATTTGAAAATGTGGATTTGCCTGGCCTTCCCTTTGGTGGAGCCTTGTTGCTTCCACGTGTGTCTGTGTGTCTGTGTGTGTGTGTGTGTATGTGTGTGTGTGTGTTTTCTGCACTTCCTGGGCCCTCTCTTAGAGGCTGTTCTCTGCAGTGGGAACCACCACATCCACCCTGTCTGCATTGACAGCTCCATAACATCCTTCACCTCCATTTCATCCTGTCAAAATAACGGAGCAGCTGAGCAGTGTTGGCCAGCAGATAAACCTGTTATCTCCCCTGCTCCCTGTGCCAGCAGCTCTCCCCATCTCCTTGGTGCATGAAAAATTGACACCACCTTGGGCTGAAATCTGTTCTTAGGGAAGCTACATTTATTAGTAGCTAATGAAACTGTGTGTGTGTGTGTGTATGTGTGTAAACTTGGGATAGCTGAAGTGTTTTCCTCTCTGACAGGCACCAGTAACCTATGGCACACCTCAGCATCCAGACAGAGAGGTGGAGGGGCATAGGCATCAATTGGCAACCTATCCTTTACTTACAAATCTCAAACAAATAGGTAAATGCCATTTATTCTTTGTATACCACTACAATTGATCAAGGTATCTCTTGCTCCAGGCTGGGGTAAGCTGTGGAAATGTATGCCAATGTCATCTGCTGCCAAAGAAGATGATTATTCTATTTATTACATTTTTCTCTTTGAAAATTACAGCTCCTGATACCCTCTTTGTGCCACCAGCACCTAGCCCTCCCTTCTGTCTTGCTGAGGTGTATAAAGAACATTCTCTTGAAACTCTTTCTCATCCATCTTAATCAGCAAGATTAAAAGGGAAAATTATTGAGAAGTTCTGGGTCAGTATATTTGTGGAGCTGCCTGAAACCCCAAGTCTCTTCTTTATTTAGACTCTGGTGGAAATTGCTTCTGCAAAGACTAATTCAGTAAAATAGAGAAAGAGGGGTTGTTATTCATGTCTTACTCCATATGGCCTTTTACTTCATTTTACTCTTGTTAAAACTGTTAATTTTTTTAAATCCACATTTACATAGTGCCTATCTTTTGGGCATCGTCAGCCCAGATATGAGGCATATTTTCAGGCTTTGCATGGTCTCATTTACCTTCCTTCTTAAGACATAACATGGTAGGAAAAGCTTACAGTTTGGAATCAGGTGACTTTGATTCAGATCTAAGATCCAGCCACCTACCCAAGCACATGACCTTAAGTCAGTTAATCTTGCTGAGCCTTGGGTTCCACATTTATAAAAGGGAGATGAGGATAGTACCTTTTCCACAGCTTAGTTGTGAGGATTCCCTGAAGAAATTGTGTACAGACTCAAGCCTACTGGCATAGATAAACAATAAAAATGATGACAGTTATTATTATACCCTGCCTATGTTCAAATAGGAATTCAAAGTAGCTTACAGCAAAACAATATGGTGGTACTAAATCTTAGCTTTGAATAAGAATTTGTCAAAACACAAATGTTAAATTAGGGAAAATATTTGCAACATATATGGAAAAGGGTAATATCCTTAATTTATAAAGAGTTCATAGGAATCAAAATTGAGCAGAGGATGAGGCCAGGCAGTTTACAGAAAAAGCAATACAAGTGGTCAGTAAACATAATGTGATGGTTAATTTTATGTTAAGTTGACTGGGCTGTGGGATACCCGGGTTGGAACCACTCCATCAGCTTTCCTGGGCCTTCAGCCTGCAGTTAACAGATCATGGGCCTTCTCAGCCTCCATAATTGCACAAGCCCATCCCTCATAATTAACCTTGTTCTGTATATTTTTATATATCTTATTGATTCTGTTTCTCTGGAGAACCCTAATACATAGGAAAAGATGTTTAACTTCATTCATAACAAGATCAAAAACATGCTAATCAAAACAAGATCTCATTTTTCACCTCTACTGGGTTGTCACAATTACTAAGTTGGATAATATGCAATCTGCATGAGGATATGGGAAGACAGATGTTCATATATATACTAATAGTGGGTATGTCATTGTTACAATCATTTTGGAAGATAGTTTGTCAGTGTCTTTCAGCGTTTCATATGTAAATTTCTTTTGATGCTCTAATTCCACTGCTAGGAATATGCCTTTAGAATATTTGTGCAAAAGCAGGCCAAACTTTGTGGATGTGTATACTCACTGCAGCATTGCTTCTAATAGCAAGAATAAAATGATGCAAAACCGGAAACTACCTAAAGTACCCATGAATGGGCACTAGTTAAATTGTGATAAACAAGCCCAGTGGAATTCTGGATAACCATTTTTTTAAAATGAAGTGTAGGTGCTGATATGGAAAGATATATTAGGGAATATGTATAGATATGAAATGCAAAATTCTCCTCCTGAAAATGTACACAAAGTACTTTGTAGTTTTTCTTGGGAGAGAAGAATGAGTTAGTAGAAGGAGTATGGGAAAAGAAATATATTAGTATAGATGCTCAATAAATATCAAGTACACATTATACCTTTTCATGTAGTTTGATTATTTACTTCATACATCCATTGTTTTTATTTTAAACTCCATTGGTAGGGGGTGAAGGGAATCAGTAACAACAAAACAATAAAAGAAATTGCTTTCGGTGGTTGAGAATAAATTTATCTTTGAGCTTCCTGATAGCCCAGGCAAAGAAGGAACCATGAGAAGGAAATACAATAAGTTCATCAGGAAAGAGAAACATGTTCTTGATCTTGATCTCTGAAAGGACTGTAGCTGCTGAGGAGATTGGTGTAAACTCAGATCCAATGCTCTCTTCCCAGCGTAAAATTCACTGGTAGGTCCTAGCCCCTGTTTTCCATGGTCAGCCTTTGCCCACCTCACTGGCCTCCCTTCTCCCACATGGACATGGCACTCCATTCAAACCGCCCTTTGCATATATTGTTCCTTCTGCATGGAATGTTCTCTCATTTTCTCTACCTTGTTGTTGGCTGTGGCTCTTCTTTCTGTTTTTTGCGATTTGCAGTTGTTTGTTAGGTCCAGTGGGGATCCTTAGAAGTCAGTTCTCCCTCCTCTGTGTTCCCCACGTCCTATTTGCCTCCCTCAGTAATGGAACTTGTTACACGGCGCTATAATTGTTTTGTTTTCTTCACTAAGTGAGGAGCTCCTTCAGGTTAGGGAGGCTGTGTTGTTTGCTTTTGGCCCTGAACACTCAGCACTTGCTAGGCACAGAGGTAAACTGGTCAGTGAACGAGGGAGTGAGTCATCCAAGTTTGAGTTCTGCCTCTTCCACCAGTGAGCTGTGTGGACAAGTCGCTTCTCTCTGGGCCTCGGTTTTTCCATCATACAATGAGAAATTTGGCTCAAATAATCGATGAGAACTTTGGCTCTGATTTTTTTTTTTCTTTCCTCTGTGGTTGTCAGATTGTCATGTATATAATACCAGGATGTTGTCACCAGCTGTCATACTAAGTAATTTCAAAGTTTCAGAACTGAGCTTGTTAGAATTCACTGCATTTATTATGGCCTGGCCCATGTCCGCTCACCAGTTGAAGAGATTACAGCTACTTCCAACTTGGTTGGCACGAGATTACAGAGTTGATTCTGTCCTTCACTCTTCCTGCCCCTAACCTTCTCTGCTTGGCATGCACAAAGGTCAGAGCACTTTCCCTGAAGTGCACCTTCGCGGACATTCCTTTCTTACCCTACTTTCTCACTCTGAGCTGAGCTGTCTTGGGTCACTGCCCTTACCCTGGGTTCATGGTGTTTTATTGCCTTCCTGTGGAGGCAGGGCTCATTCTCTCCACAGCTTTCTACCCTCACCCCACCCCAGTGAGTGACTACAGCAGGGCAGACAGAGGTTACACCGCATCAATCCCAGCTTTACATAAAAGTTGAAAGGAAGATGGTGGGGAAGCCTGTGGTCTTGAGAAAGGTATATTGTACCTCTGTCCACAGCATATTTTAAGGAAAATGTTATGTTTTCAATATCTTAAAAAAAAGATTCTACCAATTAGAAATGTGTTACTGAAATTGATGGCTCCCCCAGAAAAAAACCATTCACCTACTCTCACGTGCAAAAACTCTTTAAGGACCATTTTGTAATTGAACAGTTCGAGAGTGTATTAACAATGAAAGGTAGTGTTGCTCTGAATTTGGGATAGGCACTATATAGAGAAGTGCAGAAGCTGTTTGAAGGCATTTGAAACATATCCGGAATTCAAAAGTAGCCTGTTTGCCCCCACACCCACCTCCACCGCTGAGAAGTTTTATATCGATAGCCTGCTTTCTTCCCATTCATTCAGCAAGTATTCCCAAAACATCTACCATGTGCCAGATATTGTTTCAGAACTAGGGATATGGCAATGAACAGAGCTGACTTAAAATATCTGCCTTTGGGGAATTTATATTCTAATTGAGGGGAGATGGGGAACAAAAGAAATAAATTATACAGTATTTTGGAAAGTAACACATGACGAAGAGAAAAATAGAGCAGATAAGACTTGAGAATAGCAGTGTGGGGCATTGCATCTTTCAATAGGGTGGTCACGGGAAAGCCTTGCCAAGAGGATGACAGTGGAGTAAAACCAGACTTAAAGAGTAAGCCATGCAGATAATCTGCTGAGGAACACTCCAGGCAGAGGGAACAGCCAAGGCAGAAGCCCTGAGGCAGGAACAGCCTGACGTTCACAGCATTTAGTCTGAGCTGGGGAGTCACTGGAGTGTTTTAAACAGACCTGACTTTAGGTGTTAACCTCAGGAATCATGCTGGCTGCTCTACGGAGATTAGGCTAAAGGGACACAAGGGTGGAAGCAGAGGGACTCACTAGGAGGCTATTGACTGTTCCAAGCAAGAAACAATGGGGAAGTGGATCAGGTAGTGTAGTAGCAGTGGTGGTAGTAGTCAGAAGAGGTGGGATACTGGGTATCGTTTGAAGGTAAAGCTGCTGAGGTTTCTCGTGGGACATGTGACAAAGAAGAGACTCAAGGGCATTTTCACTGGTTTTGGCTGGAGAAACTGTAGAATCCGGTTGCCATTAATCAGATGGAAACAACTATAGGAAATAGGTTTAGGGAAGAAGATCAGGAGCTTGTGTTTGGACATGTTAAGTTGAAAGGAACCAGCCAGTCACAGAGGCTCACAACTATAATCCCAGCACTTTGGGAGGCCAAAGCAGGTGGATTGCTTGAGGCCAAGAGTTTGAGACCGGCCTGGGTAACATGGCTAAACCCCATCTCTGCAGAAAATACAAAATTAGTCAGGCATGGTATTGTACGCCTGTAGTCCCAGCTACTCAAGAGGCTGAGGCAGGAGGATTGATTGAGCCTCAGAGATCAAGGCTGCAGTGAGCCCTGATCGTGCCGCTGCACTCCAGCTTGGGTGACAGAATGAGACCCTGTCTCCAAATAAAAATTAGGAAAAAAAGTTGATAGGATGTTAGGCAGCCAAGTGGAGAGGGCAGGTAGACAGTTGAATATATGAGTCAGCATTCAGAGGACAGGACTGACCTATAGGTTCAGATTTGTGGGTTGTCAGCATGTAAATGGTTTTCAAAGCCGTAGGACAAGATGAGGTCACCAGGGAAGTGAATCTAGATAGAAGTCTAAGGAATGACTAACTCCAACATTAAGAAATTAGGGAAATGAGGGGGTTGGGAATGCCTGTAAGTGAAGAAAAACACACTGGTACAAAATTGTATCCGTGCTATAATCAAAGAAGTAAGAATGCTTCCTTGTGGCCTCAGTACTCAAGTGACATTTTGGGGAACCCAAGATACCTTTGGCATAGGAAGATGCTTCTCAGTTTTTAAATAGACAATTTGTTGTTCACACTGTGAGCATTTTATTTCAAAACAGACTTTGTTCTGCTGTTTCTCCACGAATAGACTTTGTCACCTCCTTTTCAAGGTCGTTATTCTTGATTTTTTGAAAGTTCTTTTTAAAGAAAAGAATCTCTTTACACCTGAAGCCTATAATATACCCTTCTATTACCCTCTTCTTCCAAGAGTGGAAGAAGAGTATTTCATAATAGAAGCCGCTGTGTTGTTGGACTCAGAAAGCACTGTTAACTGTTTTGAAGTGCTTACAGTCCAGCCACCTTTAAACTTGAAGCGGGGGTGTTAGCTGCACCAGAATGGAAGTGATAGGACTGGTCCCTATCATATTTCATATTTAATTCCAGGCTGTTTGCTTGGGAAAGTTATAGGGTAATTTGAGAATTCAATAGGATATGTCTTACCCATTATTTGTTCATGTCATGGCTGGTAGTCATAGTCTATTCACAGGTTATTTCTGTAAAGGTGGGATTCGTTTGAGATTCTGTTGTGGACAATAAAAATCAATTAATTCCTGACAGAAAAGGAATTCTAACTTAGTTTTTATTCACTTGCTCAAGTTGTCCTTGAGGATATCATCTCTTTTGAATATGTTTTTTGTGCAGTGCGAAGATCAGTTCAGTTTTTTAGTGACGCAATTTAGGTTCTTGTCTTATTAATCAATAGCAGCAGTCAGAGAGGCCTACTTATTCCCCCCTCGATAGAACCAGACGAGGCTTGAAGAGAGGTAATAATTACTGCTCTGATCTCAGCGTGTTCTCTTTTCTCTTTCCCAACCCAGAGCATGTCTGTTCGATCCTGGCTTCCCTCCTGCGGAACCTGAGAGGGCAGCAGAGAACCCGGCTTCTGAATAAATTCACTGAAAATGACAGTGAGAAGGTGAGTGATTGTTGGACTGTAAGGATGGGACCAGGACTGATAGAAATGTTCTTGACTTGACATGGTCTGAGGGGTACTGGGTTGAGTGTTCCCGCCCTAAAAATCTCTTTTCTAGCATCTGGGCCCTGTTGCTTTGCATGTCAAAGGCTTTTCTGGTTATTCTGCTTTCATTTCCAAATGCATTCTCCTGGGAGTAGTGACACTTGAGGGTGGTACCACTAGTACTTGAGGGGGATTTTTAGACCCAAAGAGCATGGATTAGACAGGATTTTTGTTGAGGGGTGCTGCACAGCATAGCAAAGTGATCAAGAGCATTAGCTTTGGATTCAGACTTCAGATTTGAACCTGTTTTTGCTACTTTTGAGAGATGTGTGCCCAGCTTCAACATGGAGACGTCAGTACTCATCTTGAAGGGTCAGTGGGAGGTGAATTAGATAAGGTGATAATAAAATGAAGATGAAGATAAGGAAATGATAGTGCCTGCCCTAAATGGGCTGTGGAAGCTGGGAACACAATTACATGGGATTAGATGGAATGGGCTATGGAAGCTGGGAACACAGTAACATGAGATTATATGGAATGGGCTAAGGAAGCTGGGAATGCAATTCCATGGGATTAGATGAAATGGGCTAAGGAAGCTGAGAACACAATTACATGGGATTAGATGGAATGGGCTAAGGAAGCTGGGAATGCAATTACATGGGATTAGATGGAATGGGCTGGGAACACAATTATATGGGATTAGATGGATCAGGCTGTGGAAGCCGGAAACACAATTACATGAGATTAGATGGATCAGGCTATGGAAGCTGGGGACGCAGTTACATGAGATTAGATGGATCGGGCTATGGAAGCAGGGAATACAATTACATGGGATTAGATGGAATGGGCTGGGAACACAATTACATGGCATTAAATGGATCGGGCTATGGAAGCTGGGAATGCAATTATGTGAGATTAGATGGATCAGGCTATGGAAGCTGGGAGCGCAATTACATGGGATTAGATGGAATGGGCTAAGGAAGCTGAGAATGCAGTTACATGGGATTAGATGGAATGGGCTATGGAAGCTGGGAACACAATTACATGAGATTAGATGGATGTTTTATATCTTTATCTAGTATGCCAGACCATAGGATTTTTAACAGTAATAAGAGCTACCGTTTATTGAGTGACCACTGTGGATTGGGTAATAGAGCAGATGACTTTCATTGTTGCATATATTCTCACAACACTGTGGTTTATCCTCATATAGTTATTATTCACATTGCCAGGCAAGGCAGTTAGAGCTGAGAGACATTATGTAACTTACCCAAGAAAGGTTTAAGACCATCTCTTTGAGCTACCTCTGACCA
Source organism: Cacajao melanocephalus (assembly GCA_963573385.1). NCBI lineage: Eukaryota > Metazoa > Chordata > Mammalia > Primates > Pitheciidae > Cacajao > Cacajao melanocephalus. Next base: position 48,047 of record CAUYLG010076425.1, read on the forward strand.
TTTTTTCTACCCTCGCCAGGAGTGTAGTATGATGAAGAGGCCATCAAGTTAGGACATGGAGCATCTTAGTAGTCCTGTCACCCTGGTGACATCATTTAACATCTGTGCTTCAGTTTCCTCATCTTTAAAATGAGGTTTGCTGCTTATCTTCCCTGCATACCTTGTCAGGGTTTTTTTTCTTTTAAGGTTTAAGGAAATAATAGTCATGAAAATACTTGATAAGCTGAAATATGAAGGTCTTAGGGTCATCAGTGTTGGCTAAAGAAGATTTGCCCACAGTCTTCCCAGACTGTCTGATGGCATGTTGCAGCAACATCTCCTATTAACCAACCAGCATCAGCTCCTGGGTAAATGAATGCCAGAGTTGCCAAGGGCCGTGGTGGTGCCAACCTGATAGAAAGATAAGTCAGGAGTCTGGGCTGGCTTCACAGTGTTTCTTTTGGAGTCTTAGGGAAAAAGCAAAACTTTTTCAAGCTCACTGAGTGTTCCTCAAGCCATGTTTGAAGCATGACTTTGCTAAACTTAAAACTGATTTTTAAGTTACTGCCAAGCAAAAGTCAGGGCCTTTTTTAAAGTTGCTGAAGGAGGTTTTCTTGCGCTCTCTTCTGACTCTAATGCGACTAAAAAGATTTTACTCAGGCATTTTTTAAAAAAAGATCACCTCTGGGGCAGAATCTGAACATGAAAGGTTTCAGTTTGAAAAAAGAAATTTCTGGAAAGTTCTAAGTGAATATCAAGTATGTAACTTCAAGCTCCTTCTCTTTGCAAGAAGGGACTTGAATTTTTATTTATTTATTTGTTTTTAACAATTTGCATTCCTGGGAGTCCTGGAAGGGCTAAGAATGCATAGTCTCCTCTCGGGGAATGGGCCTGGTTCAAACTGCATTCATCCTAAGTGTTTGCTTTGTTCTGCCCCAGCCCTTTGATCCACTCCTGGTGTGTCCCTAAGCAAAGCTTCTCTCATCGGATGTAAGGAGCCTGAGCGGGTCTCCCTTTGTAAGAAGCGGCAGTGAGATGAATAGGAGTGCCACTGTTCTCTTGCCTTACGTTGTCTTTCCTTCCCACTCAGGCCTGTGAAATCTCTCTCTTTCAGGTTGACAGACTAATGGAGTTGCATTTTAAATATCTGGGTGCAATGCAGGTGGCGGACAAGAAGATTGAAGGGGAAAAGCACGTACGTATCCCTGCCTCTCTTTTGCCAGCTATTGACTTTCATCCATTTGGGTCCCTTGTGTTCCTCATATCACCCCACAGGATAGGTAAGGGCCAGGGCGCCATCTAACATGTAAAAGTAAAGCAGACAATGGTCTGCCAAGTGGTTCTGACTGCTCTTCTGACAAGAGTGACAGCCTTTCAGGAGGAAGTGTGTAGCATCCATCCAGGTCGGACCTGGGAGTCTGGGTGGACAGCACAGGCACCCTTGACAAGAGCTTCTCTTCGAAAATTTGGCCAAAGTCCAGTGCTGGGACCTGGTACCATGTTGGCAGAGCATGTCTTAGTCCTCACACTTGCTGGCTTCTGAACTCCGGAGGGAGGCATGCTGAGGAAGGGTGATCACAAGGTAGAAGAGCTGGAAGGAAACTGAATGGTCATGGAATCCAGTTACCCCATTTACAGATGGAAAACCCGAGACCTAGAGAAGGGTAGCTTGGAAGCATTGTAGTCAGGCCAAACTCCAGGTTCCGAAGGACTGACCCTTGCTTTCTCATGTTGATGGTTGCTGAGGGAAGTGACACCTGCTGGATGTTTTTCTTGAGAGGCTGTGCTCTCAATACGTGCTAACAACTGTGGTGGTATCCCAGCCTCTGTGTTTTTCACCTCCTTTCATTTTGTTCTCCGTCATCTCTGGCCACTGTAGCTTTCCATCTGTATTTCTTAATCAGGGTGAGTTTTCCTGGTGCTGCTTCATGTCCCATTTGTATTCACTCCCCTACAAGACACTTTCAAGTCTTCAGTCACATGTAAAATAACCCCTTGCTTGCTTTTTTCCAAGTCTACAGGAGACCTCATTGTCCTTGTGATCTTGCATGGTTGCATCCCTCAGTCCTTCTTTTCAGTCTTGTCTTAAAGATAACTTGAGGCTTTTGAACTAGGCACCCTGAGCATTGGGAATTCCACTAGCATTCTCCCTCAGGGCACGCCTCAGGCCAGAGTGAGAAGCAAGAGCTGGGGGGCTGTGGGGAGAGAGTGACCTTGTTATCTGTGTCCTGTTTCTATTTGCCACTTCTTATCCACCTCTCCCCTTTCATAAAATGTATCTTCATTTATCAACACCAGCAGATAGGTAGCTGTGGTTTTCATTCTTGTGATTTCCCTATGATCCCTAAACTTAGTAAGTCCTCAGAAGTTTGTGGATTGATTGAATTGATTAACTGGGGCTTTGTTCTTTTATACAGTGATACTACTGCAAGATAAAAGGCAAAGACTCTAAATTCTGAGGCTGGGCTTTAGATACTAGCATGTTCCACCACAGTTCTTTCATTCCAATTCACCCCAACCCCTTTGTTGTTTAATTAAACTTTCCTTTTCCATCTTTTCTTCCCTATACAGTAACTTGGACGTGAAGGACACTTAGTGGTTGTTAAATTGCCAGAGTAATGTACTCCTTCTCTTTGTCTGAATGATAATTAGAAACAACTTGAAATTCCCCTGGACTTTTTTAAGGAAACAGCCATGAGACAATCAGAACTCCAACCCTGACAGAATCCCTGATGTTACCTGCTGGGGAGATCTTGAGGGGTGGTAGAAGAATGACCTGGCAATCAGGGGACCTAGGATTTAAGAGCAAGCACCACCTTTAAATCACTGCCAGCTATGGCTTGTCACTATGCCTCTTGTAGCCTCAATTTCTGGGCTATAAAAGTGATATTAACCAAGGTGATCCAACCCCTCAAGCTTAACGTTTTCCCTCGTTCCCTCAGGTTAAGTTAAACATCCTTTGGTAACTCTGCCATTTTTAGACGATGGAATGAATTAAAAGTGCAGTGATAGGTTGATCAGTGACTGATTGGTCTTCTAGATAGAGGTGCAGCAGTCTAGTAGAAAAGGTAATCTTGCCACTTCTAGCTCTGAGATCTTGGACAATTGAGGTGACTTTCCTAAGCTTTGTTTTCTCATCTGCAAAATGAGAATAAAAACAACCTCCCTGTTGGACCAGATGTGGTGGCTCATGCCTATAATCCCAGCACTTTAGGAGGCTGAGGTGGGCAGATCACTTGAGGTCACAAATTTGAGACCAGACTGGCTGACAAAGCAAAACCCTCATCTCTACTAAAAATACAAAAATTAGCTGGGCATGATGGCGCACGTCTGTAATCCCAGCTGCTCGGGAGACTGAGGCACAAGAGTCACTTGAGCCTGAGAGGTGGGAGTTGCAGCGAGCAAAGATTGTGCCACTGCACTCCAGCCTGGGTGACAGAGCGAGACCCTGTCTCAAAAAATAAAAACAAAACACCTCCCTTTAAAGGTTATTATGAAGACTAAGCATAAAGTATAGAAAGTACTTTGCTCAGTAAGTAGAAGCTGCTGCTGCTATTGCTGCTGCTGCTGCTAGAATTTCCTAGCTTACTTTGGAATTTTTGCATAACTTTTTAGTAAGCCAGGCAGTCCTTTTCCTGAGAGCATTCTCCTTGCCAGACGTCCCAAAAGGAGTCGCCTAGCAGAACAAAGTGTTGACACCATCAGATGCTTTATGTGAAGTGCAGCATAGACTTTTGAGGGAGACCAAGTAAGTGGCTGGGTGTCAGGGAGCAGCTTACACCTAGCTGTTAGGAAACTTGGCCTACTTCCCAAAAGATTATCTATTATCAGCATTGAAGAGGGTGTGAAATTGATTAGCACTGACGGAGAGTAATTGCTGCAGCCACTCTCCCGGCATTCACAGAGCAGCTATGTGCCACGGGCACCAGGGCCCTGCCGCTCCCTGACAAACATCTGTCTCCTTGATGCCAAGGCCGTTTTGCTGGGCACTGGCAAACATTCCAAGGCCATTAGTGCTCAGCAGCCTCAGTGTTACGCAGAGAGCCAGGGCGGGTAGGGGTGAGGGATGCATTTGTGAGCAGTGTTTGCTGCCAGCACTCAGGCGCCATCCTAGCAGATGAAGCCGCCTCACCGGTGTAAAGTGACTTAGAAAACATGACCTCCTTTTCACCTCTCCCTCATGCTGTCTTCTCTCTTAAATTGCAGACAGTTTGTCTCCTCGTCCCCATTAAATTTGAATGTCCTACACCAATTGGGAGCTCAGCAAGTATTTGTTAACTTGAATTGAATGCTTATTTTTCAGGCGTTTTTATGACATTGACTATCAGATCAGTAATGAATCATCTCTCACATACTTCACCAAGTCTGCATCCAAAAAACCTGAGATAACAGGTTCAAGTATTGACATTTTTATTGCCTCAGAGCCATCACCTTCCCTGTGAACTTCACACTTCTCTGGGCACCATGCAAGTGCCCACAGTTTGCAGTTGACCAGGATTCACTAGAGAGAAGCTAGTCATTTGGCAAATGTTGATTAGGTGCCTGCTCTGGGAAGGTGCTAGGCCAGGCACCGGCTGGGGTTGAGAGGCAGAAGTGCCAAGAAAACAATGGGCCCTAGGGGTGGTGCTGTAGACAAGAGCTGGAGGATTCAGGGAGCAGAGAGGTCATCTAAGCCAAGAGTCACCCTAAACTCTAGGGGGCGCTAGTTTTGTGGCTGAGCATTCCTGCTGGACCGAAAAAGGTAGGGATGTCTAGGGCATTTCCAGTCTGGGGTGAAGCAACAAAGGAGCAGCAGTGGGAAGCCAAGTGAAGCGGGAGAGGCAAGTGTACCTTCCACGAGTGGAGGGTGTGAAAGGGAGAGCACGGGCTTCATAGCCAGACTTTTTCCTGGTTCTCCGACTGTGGGCAAACAATTTAAGTGTCCTGTCCTTTTCTTCCTTGATGGTATTTGTTTTGTGTTTAAGGTGTATGTCCCAATATGTGTACTTTTGAGAAGTTATGTATGTAGGGATATGGTGTTGGTGAACATATTATACACGAAAGCTGCTTGCACAGGGCCTGGCACTCAGAAGGTGGTCAGAGAACCTTTAGCTTTCTTTTTTTTTTTCTTTTTTCTTTTTTTTTAAGATGGAGTCTCGCTCTGTTACCCAGGCTGGAGTGCAGTGGCGCCATCTTGGCTCACTGCAACCTCTGTCTCCTGGGTACAAGCGATTCTCCTGCCTCAGCCTCCTAATTTTTGTATTTTTAGTAGATACGGGGTTTCACCATGTTGGAGAGACTGGTCTCGAACTCCTGACCTCGTGTGCTGGGATTACAGGCATGAGCCATCACGCCCGGCCAAACCTTTAGCTTTCTCTTCTCTACAAAGACTGTTTGTGCCCCGTCCCCCAACACACACACACACCCACTGTCCTGATTCCCCGGTACTGCAAGATTTACTCTTCCCCACTTCTCTAACCCCATTTTCCTTCCACTAGGCCCCTCCTGCCACACAGCCTTTCTTTCCTTCTTTGCATTTGCCATTCCCGTCTGCCCCGAGCCTCCTCTGTCTGTGATTCCTTCCACTATCAGGTCTCAGTAAAATGTCGCCTCCTCAGAGAGGCTTTCAGTGATTACCATACGTAAGAGAGCCCTCTCCCCCCAGCTGCCTCAGAACCTGTAATTATTTCATTTATTTGTTTACTCTGTATCTCTGGGACTGTAATCTCTCTTGTTCATCATTTCTCAGGACATCGAGCCTGACATTCAGTAAATGAAAGACCACTGCTCATTAGGTGAAATTAATATCTGTCTGTGAGTATTAGGGAAGATAGAGCGAGTCACCCTGGGCTTTCCACATTATTCCTTAACACTAATTTTTAACCCTAATTTTTGTTTTCTATGATTAGACCTGTCACCAAAAATATTTAAGTACAATTATGTGATATCTGTGGCATAGCAGTAGCAATATTTAATAAGAAAAAATACTCCTACTTTGAAGAATCAACAGGACTGACAGATAATTGTACACATTCAGTTCAAATCACATATAACAATAACCTGTAACTAGCAAAGACTTCCTGTCTTGGGTAGTGACCCTCTGCTTTTATGTTGTATTCAGAGTCTGTGAGATTCCAGGGTCATAATGTCTCTGGACATACCATAGGGGTTTCTGGTGAACAAGATGTGACCTGAGCTTTTCAAGGGCATGTAATTCTTAAGACCCATCTAGTGAGCAGCAGTTCTTGTAATCTGTAGATATCCAGGGTTCTTGTCTCAGCAGATTTCACCTGACTCCCCAAACGACTTGAAGTCAAGAAAATACCAATAAGATGCCCATTGTTGGGAAGGCATCCTGACTTCTTATAGATTCCTTCTCGTTTCCATTGGCTAAATGTACAGAGCATGCCTGGCTTTTGACTGTCAGAAAGAAGCCATAAATATGTAGGTAGTAGCAGAGATTTTTCTAAAAGAGGGAAGAGAGCCTTGGAGAGAAGTTTTCTCTTTTTTAGTTCCTGGGAAAATTATACACAGCAGGTTTGTTCAATAAAGTGTTCTTACCACATACTTTGCACCGTAATGACTTACAAATTGCATGCTAATTTTGTCACAGTTAAATCATTCTAGGCTTTACCTGAAAAGAAAAAGATAGACTCCTTGTAATGAAACAGTATCCACAGGACTTGATGTCTTAAACAGACTTTGTCGTTCAAGTTTGAAACTCATTTAAAGATTTGTATGAAAGGGGGTGAAGTGCAGGAGTGAATGTGTGGGGTACGTGAGCCTAACACACTGGGTGAGATTGTAGACAGTGAAAGTGTGAGGCTGCCATCGATTCTTCTGCTAACTTGCTGAAAGATTCTGGGACAAGTTTTGAAAAAGAATCCTGCTGAGAGTTCCTCCCAGCTCCCCTCCCACCGCCACTTTTTTTTTTTTTTTTTTTTTTTAGACAGGAGCTCATTCTGTCGCCCAGGCTAGAGTGCAGTGGCGTGGTGTGATCACAGCTCACTGCACCCTCAAACACCTGGGCTCAAGTAATCCTCCCACCCCAGCCTCCCGAGTAGCTGAGACCTCAGGTGCATGCCACCACACCCGTCTAATGTTTGCTTTTTTTTTTTTTTTTTTTTTTTTTTTTTTTTTTTTTTTTTTTTTTTTTTTTTTTTGGTTTTTAATTGTTTTGGTGGCAGGGGGGTGGGATGGTAGGGGGGTGTGCGCAAACACAGGGAG